>CAUYON010125861.1:0-32585 GCA_963573935.1 Arctocebus calabarensis
TTTCCTTTAAAGCTAGTGGGGTTTTTTTGCCTGTCTCCTATTGTAGAAAATCTTTGCCAATCTCAAGGTCACAAAAAGATTTTCCTGTGCTTTCTTTTGTAAGCTTTGTTGTTGCATCTTTTTTCTTAAAAAAAAAAAAAAGCCACATTTTGGTTGTAGGTTGTGGAGAAGACATTTTAATAATAACTATCATTAATAAATACTAGGACTTTAGTTATTACATAAAAAGTCACAAAACAGAGACAAAGGCAAGTGTTCTTTTGCTTGCTTGTTTTTTCTTTCTTTCTTTCTTTTTATTGTTGGGGATTCATTGAGGGTACAAGAAACCGGGTTACACTGATTGCTTTTGTTCAGTAGAGTCCCTCTTATAATCGTGGTTTGTCCCCCAAAGGTGTGGCACACACCAAGCCCCACCCCCCTCGCTCCTTCCCTCTCTCTGCTCTTCCTTTCCCCACCCCTGCCTCATTCTTTCTCTCTCTGCTCTCCCCTTCCCCCACCCCCACTGTGTCATTAATTGTCATTAATTGTCCTCAAATCAAAACTGAGTACATGGGATTCATGCTTCTCCATTCTTGTGATGCTTTTAAGAATAATGTGTTCCACTTCCTTCCAGGTTAACACAAAGGCTGTAAAGTCTCCTTTTTTTAATGACTGAATAATATCCCATGGTGTGTACATATACCACAGCTTCTTAATCATTCCTGGGTTGGTGGCGTTTGCTTGCTTTTTTTTTTCCTGCAAAAATAAAAAGAAAATCAGCTTGGGAAAAAAGGACAACAAAGAGAAACTTCCTCTTGACTATATTGAAATGGTGTCATTCCAAAGTCCTTGCCAATGTTTTTTTCCCATGGAAACCCTCTAGAGCTCTCAAGGTATTGATTTTTTTGGAGGATCTAACTCCAGTCTTTTTTTGGGGGAGGATCTAACTGTTTATACCTAGGAAACTTCTGATCAGTTAGGTGCTAAAACTGAAGAAAAGATAAGACCAAAATCACTATGATATCAAGATCTTTACCAGAAAAAATTACCCTCTCCGACTAAGGCATGCGATTCCCTATAAATCACCAAAACATTCTCTTACCTCTTTAAAGAAAGAATGTAAGACTTTGAAAGATGAACTAGTTACATTATAATTAGACCATTCTGATGCCTCCACCTATCTTTTGCAACATAGATATTTTAAACAAAGAAAGGAAAAATATATGATGGTATGGGTTGATAGGGTTATTGAAAAGCAGTCACTGAAATAAACTATGGAGAATTTCCAACTGAGAGCAGCAAAAACTCTCAAGAAGAGTCCTTGGCGTATCTTAGAATCCCTACAGAACTACATTCAGCAACGTACTGGATTTTTTTTTTTTCCCTACAAATGTGGCTTGCCATGATTTTGCAGTTGGTTCTTTTCAGATAAGAGCGTTCCTTAGAATTTTCTTTCTTGCAATCCCATTTCAAAAAAGTGTTTACTTCCGTGCTCTGAAAATGGGTAATGTGGCCAAATTCCTCATCTCCCTGTGTGTCCAAAAAATGGAGTGAGGCTATTATAAAGTGTGGAAAGGGAATTATTTGCCAGCAAGAGCATGAGTAAATTTAGTCCATGTTTGATTGATGGCAATGTCTTGCCAGGAGAAGAGGAAACTAGGGAAATTCACCTAGCAATGTGGCCGACTACCTAATGCAGGCTAGTCATAGAGGTCTTGAGGGAAAAGCAAACAAACAAATGTTGTCCGATGATCCTAAGAAAGACACTGAATCAAACTTTTTTTTTTCTTATTAAATCATGGCTGCGTACATTAGTGCAATCAAGGGGTACAATCTGTTGGCTTCATTTACAATCTGAAATGTTTTCATCACACTGATTAACATAGCCTTCCTGGTGTTTTCTTAGTTGGTGTATGAAGACATTTCTATTCTGCATTTAGTAAGTTTCCCCGGTATCCTTCTAAGATGCACCATAGCTGTGGCCCCACCAGTTACCCTCCCTCCACCCCAAACATGTTTTAGTATCTTGACGATGATGGGTGGTGCAGAGCAGAATATGAGGAAAGTGATCAGTGATCCCACAAAGGTCAGGTGCTGCCAGATAAACCCTCAAACGTAAGATCTCTAAAAACTGCAGCAGAAACAGAAGGGGAAAATAGGCTAAGTAAATCATCAAAACGTACGCAGGCCTTCGTTTTATGGTCTTTTATCCTGCACGCTTCCACATTTTCTCTTCAACATTTTGCTCGGTTGGAAAAAGAACTCAGGAGCAAGACCTTCCTAGGTCCTGATTCCAGCCCGGAGATATTATCTCAAGAAACGCTTTACACCACGCACATGGGCGCCTAGCCAGCCTGTGAGTTATGCCTGATAGCAGCCATCAAAGGGACAGTCATGAAATGCCACCCTCACAGAACAACCCCACCTGCTTATTTGGTCTACCACTGTGCCTTTTTGCTTTAAAATTCCACATAATAGGAAACTGGTGGGGCTTACTCTGAGGACTGTTATCTGAGTTAAAGCAGACTGCCTGAATTCTGAACTCTGAGTGTCATTGAATAAAAATTTCTACCCACCTACTAATTTATGGTACTAACTTGAAGCAGAGAGAAAAGAGAGGAGAAAAAAAACCCAGAAGCAAAAGCAAAATTGGATGGTTTAAAACTCTGATGTTTTCTTAGCAACGTTAAGTGCGTAACACAAAGGTCCCTTTTCATAAAGCATGAGTCTTAAGAAATAATTCTAATTTCCAAAGACAAGTTTAAAATGATGTTTAATTTCCTCTTGTTCAGAATTTTCAATTGCAAAATGGTGATTGTAAAGCTGTTGGAATAATAAATCTAAACTGTTAGAATATCACGATGCTGTTAGTGTAGGTAACTGACGTGTTTGGGACACCGTCTCTTTCTCTCACGGCGAGTTGAAACTCTTCACAATGGCAAGGGCTCTATAGATGAACCTGTTGATTGCCTTTATCAAGAACAGATCTTTTTCTGTCTCCATGATCTGGAGGCAATCTACACGTGTCCTTCTCCTTCCTTAGAGGACCTCCCCTGGGCAGCTCTCCCTCGTCTCCAACTCTGGTCCAGATACTTTCTGGAAATTCCTCCTATACACAATATGTACTAACAGAATACATAGCTTACATTATATAACAACAAGTATCCTAGGAGATATATAACAATGTGACATGCAATGTATATTAAATATACCAATATGTCCTATTCATTTTGTTTATCTAGAGAACTCTGACTCATACAACTAGTGATTCACCATTTTAGGTTCAGGCTTAGCCTCTTTTTTTTCCTTTCTTTTTTTTTTTTTTAGACTTATTTTGTCTCCCTTGGTAGAGTGTTGTGGCATTGTCGTAGCTCATACCAACCTCAAACTCATGAGCTCAAGTGATCCTCCTGCCTCAGCCTCCCAAGCACTAGGACTATAGGTACCTACCATAATGCCTGGCTGTTTTTTTTTTTTTTGAGTCAGGGTCTTGCTCTTGCTCAGGCTGGTCTTGAACTTGTACAGTTCACGCGATTCACCCACCTTGGCCTCCCGGAGTGCTAGGATTACAGGCATGAGCCACCGTGCCCAGCCTCGATTTTTCTGAGAACGAGACATATGCATTCCACTGCGTGGACCCGATGTGTCCTAACGTCTCATGACATAGCTCCCAAACAGAACTCCTGTGGTCACTTGCGGAGGCCTTCCTGCGGCAGGAGCAACACAGCTCTGAGACTTGGGAGCTCTCTCTGACACACCTGCCCACCCCAGATCCTGCCCCTGAACTCATGTTGAACCCGTCTGGTTTCCTTTATGATTATCAAAACTTTCCTGACCCCCGAATAGCATCAACATTAGTGAGCTTCTCTCATCTGCCCTTCCCCCCTCCACTCAGTCCCCAGCCGGAGTGAGCTTCTCCTGAAAGGCGACCTGTCCCTACCATATGCCTGCTTATCTCATGACAACGATACAAATGATCACTGTTGCCTCCACAGACAGACACACCTGGTCTGGCTCCTGCCCCCCTGCACAAGCTGGACTCACCCTACCTGCTCCCTCCTTCCCTGTCCCTCCACCCCTTACCCCCCACCTCGTTAGATTCCATCTCAAATATCACATCCTCACGTCCTTCTGCAGCGTGGCCCAGGCACCTTTGCTTCATGGCATTTATCAGAACCATAACTTTATAGCCCTTCACTAAATTATCTGATGATTCTATTTCTTCCTCCTCCTAAGCTCCATGATGGCAAAGATTGGATGTGATGTTCTTAGCACCGTGTCCTCACGACCCAGCATGATATTAGTAAGATTGGGCTCGTTATTCCCATTTGCTAGAATAAAATCACTCAAAGCTCAGAATGGTTCACTTTGGGAGCCGTGGCAGAACTTGGGCACAAACACAGGCCTTCGGATGCCAGACGAGGGCTCACGTTTTAGCTTCTTATTGCGTCCCCACTGTTATGTGTGATGTAGCAGGTATTGATTTCAAAGACACCACGCCTATTCTTACATCGCGTCCAATAATTATCAACCACTCCTGGACATAAGCTTCATTCATTGATTAAAAGGACACGTCACCTCCTGCCATTCATATAAACCACTCAGTATTTTCCAGCTCCCACACACCCCAGGAGTGAGACCAGACTTAACGCTCTTTTCCTCTTGCCCAATTCTCTGGAGAAACTGCATGGCACAGTTACTGATCTTTGGGTGTTTTTAAAAATCCAGTTGCTTTTCCTTTGCTTTAGCTTCAATCCCACATGCAGTTAAAAGGTAAAGATTTAAAACTCTAAGTAAACACCCGGCTTCCCTTCTGTGTCCTCAGACTGTTTGATCACGAGGGGAGCAGCTCTTTGCCCCTGAAAAGAAAGAGAATGTCGCCCAGGCAGCTCGTGACCGGTGAGCCCAGCTCCTGGTGACTCTGGGACGGCTTTTCCGGCGCCGGATGGAGCAGGGCTGTTTCTTCATCCCCACGGGCCTGCAGGTAGGGTTACTAGAGGAGAATTAATTACTGTAATTTTTTGTGGTGGTTGCCCATTTAGAACAACTGTTTCATACAACTAGGACAACGTGACGTCCTCATTGGTGAGGCGAGAGCCATTTATCAACACGGGGAACGTGCTTTTTCGCCCAGGCCCTCGCTCCTAACAGACCTTTGTGACAAGGCCGTGGGTCATCCTTCTCACACAGGTGCTGAAAGCTCCTGGGGTCACTGTTTACTGCCTTAAAAAAAAGAAAAACACCTTCCATTTTTCCATTCTGTGCCTTTCCCTAGCACAAATTACCTCTCTCTTTAGCTATTTTTCTATTCTCTGGAAGCTTTCTTATGCTTCCTAAATTTTGCCACCCCAAAGAGGCAAAATAATATTCCATGTGCATTTAAGTGCCCCCGCCAGGGTGGTATCTAGCACCTACTAGAAATAATTTCTTGAATAAGTGCAACATTTTAAAGCTTCAAACATCAAAATAGGTTCACTTAAAATTACATGAACTTAAAACATTCTTGTTCCAACTAGGCCAGAGGAGCCTCATGGCATCTAAGGCTAAGAGCTATCAGGAGCCCAGATAGTTCAAGCCTCCAACAGTCAGGAGGTTTAATAAATAAGTTGAATTGATAAATCATCGGTTTCTCTCATGAACCCAGTGATTTATCAGGGGATTTAACATAGCCGTATTTTAAAGCGTGCTCCAATAATTACTTTAAAATACGAGAGCTGTCTTCTTATGTAAGTGTTATGACAGAGACCGGGCCCTGTGTAGACCGTCTCCTACACCACAGGCAAAGCAATGGTGAGACAGATCAAAACCCACAAGTTTCGCCGAGAAAAGTCAGAGAAAATAAAAGTGGGCCTTGGTAGTTCAGGATGGGTGAGTTATAGTGGAGTATGCGTGGACCAACTGCTAGGCCAGTTTTAGAAACTATGTCGACCTACTGTGGTTTGAGGCTTGCTGACATGCGTACAATAAGACCTAATTCCCTAGCATTTTACTAAGAGGAAAGGCCTTGGCCAGGCGCACTGGCTCACATTTGCAATCCTACCACTCTGGGAGGCTGAGGCAGGTGGATTGATTGAGTTTTGGAGTTTGAGATCAGCTTGACCAAGAGTGAGACCCTGTTTCTACTAAAAATAGGAAAAAAAAAAAAAATTAGCCAGGCATGGTGGCTCATGCCTGTAGTCCTGGCTACTCAAAAGGCTGAGGCAAGAAGATAGCTTGAGCCCAAGAGTTTGAGGTTGCTGTGAGCTATGACGATGCCACAGCATTCTACTGAGGACCACAGAGTGAAACTCTGTCTCTAGAAAAACCTCCCCAAACCAAACCAAACAAAACAGAGGTAAGGCCTTTAGAAGTCAATTAGGTATTGGGCGGCACCTGTGGCTCATTGAGTAGGGCGCCGGCCCCGTATACTGAAGGTGGCGGGTTCAAACCCAGCCTCGGCAGAACTGCAAAATATAAAAATAGCCGGGCGTTGTGGCAGGTGCCTGTAGTCCCAGCTACTCGGGCGGCTGAGGCAAGAGAATCGTGTAAGCCCAGGAGTTGTAGGTTGCTGTGAGCTTTGTGACGCCACGGCACTCTACTGAGGGCGATAAAGTGAGACTCTGTTTCTACAAAAAAAAAAAAAGAAGAAGAAGAAGAAGAAGTCAATTAGGTATTGAGAGGTCTTCCTTCGTGAATGGGATTAGTGCCCTCCTAAGAGGCCCTAGAACACTGTTTTGCCACTGCATTAAGAAGTCACCATCTCTGAAGCAGAGAACAACTCCCCACAAACATGGAGTCCGCTGGCCCCTTGGTCTTCGACTTCCAAGCCTCCAAAACTGTGAGCAACAAAATTCTGCTATTTGTAAATTACCCAATCTGAAGCATTTTGTTATAGCAGCTCAAACAGATGAAGACGCCTGTGAAGTCTGTTAGATTGCATCCAAGGAATATAATTGAGTCCAAAGCACAGACATTTCACCACCAGTCTCTCCTTCTGCTGATTCCTTTTAGTTTTCCAAGACACAGTAGCTCTGTTTCCTCCTGCTGGTGCTTGGCGACTTTATCAAGTCAGCCCCTCTCAGATCTTCCAAGCTCAGAGCCACCCAGAAGTCAAGTACATGTGTACAGCTTAAGGCTCATCATGAATGTCCCTTCTGATACCATAATTGCTTTCCAAGTCCACAAAAGAGAAACTGCATGCATACACTATGGTGGAGGTTGATCGCATAGGCTTTGGCAATGGATTTGAAGGGGAATCTTGATTCTATTCCTGTTTGGGTGACCCCAGAAACATTAAGGAATCATATTAAGCCTTGGTTTCATTATCTGGACAGTGGAGAGATCACGACTTCCTCAGGGAAGAGAAGAAAATGAGGAGATGGGGAAAAGGGAGGAAAGTGAGAGCAGGGGAAAAGACCAAGAATGAAAAACCCACCAGCGAAAGAAGAATCGGTAGATGTAAGAGAGGAAGAGAGAGGAGAGAATGAAACTTTGGGGTGACAGACAGCTTGTTTTTATCAGAGATTCTTCAGTTCTGTCCCAGGCCACCAACACCAGAGTTTCCAGGATAAGGGAAGTGTGCACTCATTTTAAAGATGCATATTCCTTAGTCCATTCCAGACTTAGAGTCAAAATCACTGTATGTTGAAAGCAGGGTAGCTACAGGTTCGTCCCACCCACTCCTCAAATCTTAGTTAGAGGTATGTGTAAAACTCCGTGCCTTGATTTTTAACAGGGGATGCCGGACGTAGTTGAAAATCAGAATATCCCTGAAGTTTCCTTGCCCTTGTTTACCAAGGCAAATGGCTAGTCCCATTTCCTGGAACACAAGGCGTCCCACAATTTATTGTGGTATCCGTTTGAAACCCAAGGTTCTGGATTTTTGATATTGCTAAAGGTGATACACAGGGGAGAAAAAAATAGAGAAGTCATTCGCTAGGGGATATCCCATAATAACATCTCTGCTTTGCAAATGCAGCAGCAGTGCCCTTGAGAAGGAGCTGGGCAATTAGCAAAACCAAAACAACAACAACAACAAAGCCTACAAGTAATAAATCGAGGCGGGAAACAGGCAGGAGGCTGAGAAATTTCCCAGAGGGAGTGTGGGTTTGCGAGTTTCTTTGCATGTACAGAGTACTTACAGCCAGAATTATATACTTTCTAAATTGAGTACAAAGAAAGAAATATTGCTGTTTTGTTTTAAAGGAAACAGGCTCTATCAAAGTGGTGGTATTTTATTTATTCCAATAGCATAAATAACTTTTAAAATGTGATCTAATCTCGTCACTTTCATAAAAATACTGATTTATTGTTTTATCTTGCCTCGGTGTAAGTTGTATATAATGTGGTTTTTACCTACACACACACACTATATGACTTTTTGAAATGCAATCTAGATTTTAAAACAGTCATGTTTTTAAAGGTAAGATAGAGTTCGCAATCACATACACACAGAAAAAGACAACCTTGGTGAGTTTATTTTCCACCAAATCTGAATGAAGCCTCGTGTCTTATCAAACCCCCAAGGAGCATCCTTCACACTGTAATATCCATTGTGCCCTACTGGGAAAATTCCCAAATTCACTTTGTCACTGTGTCACTCAGAGCCAAGCAGACATCAGTTCTCCCAACTGCTTTTATTTCCCTGGCTTGCCCTTTACTTTCCAGTTGGTAATTATCTTCTTTGACACAATGCATTATAAAAAGACAGTCCCATCTATTGAGATGTTCCGTTACAGCTTTCACCTTTAATAACAGGCCTAGGAAAGGCTTCCCCAGCCCTCCAAGGCAGAGCCAACTCTATTTAATTTCAGAATGTCTTCTGCTTCCGCCTTGTTCCTTTTATCTCATGCTGTGCTCCACAAAAGCTCCCTTTGAGACAGTTTTTCAATGCAGTATGAATCTAGAAACACAGCTGCTTTGGGGGATACTGCTAACTCCACATCTGCCTCTGATTTTAGCAGATCTTGGAAGGGTCAACGTGTTAAGAAAAGTAGACAGTCACCCTGTCAGTCAGCTGCCTGGAGCAGCGACTCTCCAGGAAACACAGTGGCAACAGAAGGGACTCGGTTTCTATGGAGAAGGAAAACAAATATGCATTCGACAATTTTTTTTTTTTTTTTTTCGGTTTTTGGCCAGGGCTGGGTTTGAACCTGCCACCTCCGGCATAAGAGGCCGGCGCCCTACTCCTTTGAGCCACAGGCGCTGTCCGCATTAAATAATTTTTTATAAAAACACATCTGCCGTGGATTGAACTGTATCCTCCCAAAAGACAGGTTTAAGTCCTAATCCATGAACGTGATGGGTGTGCTAAAGCACACTGGTGTGCCATGAAAGGATTTTACGTATCCTGAGAAAATGTTTAAAGATCCTTCATTAAATTATTTTCAAAGGAAGTTCAAAGCACAGTAAGTATATTCTTTGGATTATGCATTGCTTTTTGATCAACATCATTTCAGCATGCCATGGACATTTAACTATGGGTGCTGTGAGATAAAGGTTGAGAAACTCTGCCTTCTCAACAGGGTCTTTGCAGGTGTAAGCAACATTGACCCATTGCTTACCAGTCATGATTACCCTGGTAACATGGACAGTTTCCATGTAATATTGCTGGTCAGCAATGTGTTAACATGGCAGGTGTCCTCGGATTCATCTCTCCCAGTCTTAATTCCTGGCCACTCCCCATTCAGCCTGTTTTTTTCTTTCCCCTCTCCTCATCTCTCAGCTGCTTATAATCTAGAATCGCTTAGCGCCTCTGACATCGTCACACATTTTGACTGGCAGTTTTACGCAGATACTATCCATGTTGCTGGGCAGCCCATGACCAGTCAGCTTTGTGTTCAGACAGGTCTTGCTGGATTAAGGTAGACCCTAAACCCAATGACTGGTGGCTTCGTGATAGAAGGGGGAGGGAGAGCTGGACACTGAGTTATGAGGAGACACAGAGGGAAGAAGGAAGGGGCCATGTGAGATAAAGGTGGAGGTTGGAATGATGCTGCCACAAGCCAGGGGATGACAGGAGCCTCCAGCAGCCGGAAACAGAAAGATTCTTCTCTACAGCCTTTGGAAGGAGCATGGCCAAGACAATACCTTCATTTTGGATTCCTAGCCTTCAGATCTCTGAGAGAACAAATTTCTATTGGTTTAAGCCACTGGAAGCCCTGGGAAACTAATATAGCCGTCCTGGCTCTATTTAACAATTAGTCAAGAATTTAAATTTTTCTATTGATCCATCTGAATACTCGAAACGGCTTCTTTATCGAGATGGCAAGGCAGAGTCATACTTCATAACCCTCACTGCTCCACACTCTTAACAAAGAAAACTTGAACATAAAAATTGAAAATCACAAAAAGACACATGGGGTCCGAAGTACCAGACAGTTCTCGGAATTCGAAATGGAACAAAACTATAAAACAGCGAGAGGTGTTTTAAAATCCCCGTTCACTGGTCTCTGGTGGTGACTTGTAACCTCCAGAACGGTAGGAGAATCAATTTGTGTACTTTGAGCCCCTGCATTGGTGGTATTTGTTATGGCGGCATTGGAACAGAGACATATCCAGCCTTAATCCAAGGAGGCTGAACACAACGGCAGTTGAACTCCAACTGGGATCGGCGCTCCTCTTGCCAAGGCGAGACACAGGTGCAATTTAAGCAAAGTCACTTCCTGGCTCTGAGGATGCAGTTTCCACATCCCCTGTGGCTGTTAAGATGCCCGGATTTAGAAGAACAGCCTGGAAGGACCCAGTCAATGATCCGCACGGCAATCAGCCCACAAGAGACAAATGAAAGGGGGTGTGGGGGAGCCAAAACAAAACAAATTCCTGTACAAACTATGCTTCCAAACCCAGATTCTAAAACCACAGGAAGAAATTTAATGGTGAGAGGACAGCCAACACGGCCAGCACTCTAGATAGCACTCACTCCTGGTGGCATTCATTTTTGCAGAACTATCAGACAAAAACTTCCAAATGTTGAGATTGTTCACAGGGCTAAAAGCATTCTTTTCTTTTTTGCAGTTTTTTGCCGAGGCTAGGTTTGAACCCGCCACCTCTAGCATGTGGGGCTGGTAACCTACTCCTTTGAGCCACAGGCGCCGCCCTGCTAAAAGCATTTTTTTAAAAAAGCAGAAGATACTAAAGCACCACCAATCAAGATAAAAACCACACAATCGCCATGAAACATGCAACATCTGAGATAAATTCAAGTGTGGTCACAGTTGAAAAGTTACTTTCAAAAAAGAGAAAATAGCAGTGTAGCGCAGAAAGATGAAGTCCTTTAACAAATAAGTCAGTTCCTTGGAGGAAAATGCACATATGTTCGCATACATGCATGTGTATGTGCATTCCCTAGTTTTAACTCTGCAGGAGAAAACACAGCCTGAGGCCGATTTTCCTAATAATAGAAATTTTCTGTATATCCTATTATATTATTCGCTCAAAAGAAGCTATTGGATTTTGGAAGTCATGGTCACAACAAATTCTCAATTTGGACTTCAATCCTAGCATGTGGCAAAAGAAAGTCTGGAATTTTCTTACATTTAAAACCATTTTTTTCCCCTGTTGCAATGTATAGATGTTATGAAGACAAAGAGTCAAAAAAAATTAAATTCTTTTTAATTAATGTGGGTACATAATCGTTGTATATATTTATAGGGTACATGTGAAGGGTTAAACAGGCAGACAATGTGCATTAATTAAATCAGAGTCATTGGGAAAAGCCTGGAATTGTGAAAGTTAGAACACAGAAAAAGATTTATATTTTTAGTGAGCCAATAATCCTCCAACCACTGCCTAAAAGGGAAGTAGAAGAGGTTATAGGTAAAGAAACAAAAGAACCCAATAGTTTAAAACAGAATTGCATTCTGAAAATTATATCCAGCCATATGAATAGAGAGATTCATTCATTTAAAAGATCTGTTCTGTTTTTTTTTTTTCTTGACAGCCAATTATGTTGTGGCTTCTCTTGAGAACCCAATAAACAAATCGTCTTGAAGAGAATTTTGTTTGTTGAGTTCTGCAGCTTAATAAGGCGGCCGGGCTGTTGATGCAGAGTCCTGACTTGCCTCTCAGAAGAATCTTGGACCCTGCCTGATAAATTCATTTTCTAATTCTGGCTCTGCCACCAGCTAATTTGTTTTTTTTTTGGATTAATGATGCCACATCTAAAAACACTGGGATTAGATTAGATGTTCCCTTGTATTTCTTTTCTCCCTTGGTTCTCTAATTTTCATTATATTGTTTCATAGTGATATTAAAATATTCCACACATCCCACAGTCTTCTTACGTATGATTTATAAGAGTGTGGATTGAGAAAGAAGGAGATAGCAGAATTCTCAAAATAAATTACAATTAAAATAAGGGATTATTAATGTTCTCACTATACCATATAATAGATCCTCAGATGACAGAGAAGTATGTTTTCAATTGTTGTTAATGATTGTGTACTGCGTACCTGCAAGAATTTTCAAAAACTGCAGAAATATATTATAAACTACCTATTATTAGCTACATCAAGGGAAAGGAAAGCAAGTTTTAGTTTGGTTAAGTTTTAAATATTGTTTCATTGTTTCTCAATCAATATAAATTGAAAACAGATTCATCTAATTCATTTCAAGAACATAGTAATGGATTTGGAAGGCCAATTTCAGGTCTCCCAGGTATTGAGCAAAAACTGAGCATGGATGGTGCTCTGTCAATAACATGAGGCATATAATAAAACTGTGACTTCCTCTAAAACCTGAAGACATGTCCCGCTGTAAGGACATGTGAAGTCTGAAGGCTACATGTCCCTGGGCTGAATTCAGGAGAAGATTCAGGGAAGTTCTTCATAGTTAAAAAAAAAAAAAAAAGAGAGAGAGAGAGAAGCAAAGAATATGTGATAACTAAGAAAAACATCAGTTAGTATTGGTAAACAAATGTTGTCTTAGAGTTAAATACGGTGTAATTACTGACTGAATGATGGGCATATGGATTTTCTTAAAATGAGACTTCTTTGCATAAATTCATTGAAAGTATATTCATAGCCAAAATATATTTTCTGGCTTTTTTTATTGTTGCATAACAAATTACCCCCCAAAAGTGACCTAAGACTATAATAGTAATGTCTGTTACTCATTAATCTGGAATTGTCTAGAATCATCTAGAAAGTTCTTGCTCAGGTTTTCTCCATAGCTGTAGCCAAATGGTGGTTGGGGATGGGGTCTTCTGAAAGCTTCTTCACTCAGACATCAGGGGCTAGAACCGGGAAGTCTTAGCTAGTTGGGGACTGGAACGTCTGGGACTCTGTGGGCATTGCCTTCACGTGGTCACTCCCTGTCCTCTCTCCATGTGACGACCTCCAAGTAGCCAGACTCTTAGGTGGTGGCCTAAGGCTCCCAGAGTGAGTAACACAAGAGCGATCATACGACTGGCCTTTTCCAACCTAGTTTTGAAAATCATGCAGCATTACTTCTGTCAAGTTCCTTCCATGCTGGTCATCACAAAACCCCACACAAGTTGAAGGGAGCTGGTCAGCATGAGGGTCAGCAGGTGGGACAGGACATACTACTGTGGGCATTTTTAGAAAATACCGTCTGCCAAAAACTGGTTGGAGTAAGGCCCCAATGATTTTCAGAAATTGTTTCTCCTTTATTGAGAGAAAATAAAGTCTTCAGCACTGTGTACGTTTTCTTTGGCTTCTGTGGTGAGTTGCCGTAAGAACGCACTATCTTGTGGGTCTGGAGTTTGGAAATCCAGGTGAGACTGAGTCGACTAACAGTGGGGTGCCATTGTGCCGTGCTCCTTCCCGGAAGCCCTGGAGAAGAAACAGGGCCCTTGTTCATTCAGATTATTGTCAGAATTTAGATCTGTGCAGTTGTCGAATTGAAGTCCTGTTTCGTTACTCTTGGCAAGGTCCATTCTCAGCTTCCAGAGGCTCCGGATTCCTCAGCTCACAGCTTCCTTCCTGCCCCTCCAAAACCAGAGTAGAAGTTTGGAGAGTACTCAAGGCACTAAAAGTGGACTTTGAGTGGACCGTTTGATCCTGCAATTCCTCTAGTAGGTACATACCCAGATGACCAAAAATCATTTTACAACAAAGACATTTGCACCAGAATGTTTATTGCAGCCGAATTCATAATTGTCAAGCCGTGGAAAGCAGCCCAAGTGCCCGTTGACCCATGAATGGATTAACAAATGGTGGCACATGTACACCATGGAATACTATGCAGCCATAAAAAAGATGGGGACTCGCATCTTTTATGTTTACCTGGATGGAGCTGGAATGTATTCTTCTTAGTAAATTATCTCAAGAATGGAAAAAAAAAAAGTAACCAGTGTACTCGATACTAATATGAAATCAGTACATAATCACCTATTGATAAAACAGAACTATAGTCCAGAAAGGAGAGAAGAGGAAGAAGAGGGGACGGGGGAGGTCAGGAGGAGGTATTTGGGGGGACCTCACCTAATGTGCATAAAGCAATGATATATTTCAAAACTATTAAGAATAGAGTATAAATGTCTTACCACCACAAATTAGGAAGCGAGGAGATGGTTATGTGAATCAGTTCGATGTAAGCATTCCACCGTGTATATTACATCAGTACTTTGTCCCCTGTAGATGCATTCATGAACGCAGTTATGATTTAATGAAGGATGAAAGAAAAGCAGCAATGGTGATTCACACTCACTCTCACACCTCATCTTTCCTGGCTTTCATTACAGTTCCCCGATTGACCCCTGATGGAGAATATGTGTATTCTCTGCTGTTGAAGGGCTCAGGAGATTAGAGTGAGCCCACCTTTGAAAACCTAGGTAATCTTCCTGTCTCAAGATCTGTAACCTGAATCGCATTTGTAGAGCCCCTTTTGCCTTGTAAGGTAATATATTCTGGGGGACCAGAACTTGAGCGTCTCGGGGAACCGTAATTCTCCCTACCACAGGCATAATTTGTATGATTAAAGAGAGACCGTGGCAATGGAATTAAAGAAATTGATATTAAAATTCAATGATCCTGGGGACTCCACAAAGTAACTCCACGTTCATTAAGCACATCTGTTGAAACAAGTGATTCCCCTCTCACACACGGTGAGAAGCGAAAGATTACAAAGTGCATGCCGCTAGGTTCGTGAGTTCTTTCTCCATGGAAAGACCTTCTCACTAAAATTTAATTAACTTTATGTGTGATTGCAATGAAAGTGACTTGGTTTCAAAGGCCAAACGAACCCAGCAGTGACAAATTAGAAGTGGCAAATACCTGTCAACAATGAGAAAGTGACATCTGCAACAAAGAAGTGAGAAAAAAAAATGACAACACAAAAGTGCACAAGAAGCAATCAAAAGTTATTTGTAGGGTGATATTATGGTACTGATGACTATGACTCTATGTTGTTGAAAAAATGACTAAGTTGTATTCAGAATCATTTTTATTTGGGAGCTTAAAATACACTGGAGAAAGGTTTTACATCACGAGAAAAGGATAACTGAAAAATAGTATAGCTGGGTACACACGCAGTGTAGCGGGAATGCTGGCTAATTGGGCACAGGGAAGATGATGAAGCAGCTCCCCAAGAGAAGCCAAGTGTCAGACACAAGTTGGCATCCGAGTATCTTTGAGAGTCCCCCCCCACTCCCTACAGAGAAGCCGGGGCGGGGGGACTTCCCTCTTGGAGCTCCCCAGCATCCTTCCAATCGGTTCATTTCATTTATTTAGTTTGGCGGAACCCTCTTGCAGTGAATTACTCTTCCTTGTGACCTAACCATTCATCACTCAGACAAATGGACAAAATCTCAGCCATCTGAAAAACAATCTAGCCGTCAAAAAGGATCGATTCTACAACGGCCGCAGGTGGTTGTCAAGTTCTGTAGCTTGTGTGGTTTACCGAAGTGTTTTTTGTACAATGTGTGTTTCAATAAACTTTCCGAGCTTTGATTAGAAGAATATGGTATCCCCCCTCAAACACAAGCTTTTCATAAAACACAGATGTCTGCAGTTTTATTTCAAATATGACCCAATAACAGAATTTGATCAAAATGTAGTCGAAATGCAGTGGTTTTTCAAATAACACCCTTATAATTGTTTTTAATATATCTCAACACACGCCTTTGTGAAGTTGAGAAATTAAATCATCTTGGGAATTATAGATTTCAAAAAAAGCCCCTATCATTTTTTAACCAAAAAAAATCGATATATACATATATTTTTAAGAACAAATAAACTGCGTCAGCATGATAAACAATAGGATCTATTCCTGGAAAGAAAAGTCATTTAGTAAGATTAGATTTTTCAAGATTTGGAAATTTAGTGAATTTTATCAGTTAAGGTCAAGGCAGGTATACAGAGGCCACCCAAGTAATTCAATATGGGGAAATTAACATGGGACGCTAACTCACAATGGTGTTCAGAGATTTGAACAGGTGAGCAGAACAGCAGGTGGGATTGCACTACACACACTTCACTCAGAGCTGGAAGGAGCAAGAGAAGGCCAGGTTGACAGGCTGGAACCAGAACCACAAAGGGGACAAATACCAGGACAGCTGAAGACCCCACAGGAAGTGAAGAGAACAATGGAGACACACCTGGCTTTTTCCATTGGCTGCTCTTAATTGGCAGCTCGATGGGCCCCAGAGCCCAGGCAGGATAATTTGTATGAGCTGAACTCCTGCAAACTGAGCAGGTCAGTGAAGAGCTGGAAAAAGTTCCAAGGACAAACAGACCAGCAGCCACCATAATGATGGGGCATAGTTTTACACCTTAAAAAATGCATTACTATATGTAGAGTGACAGAGCTGACCGTGTCTGGCACAGAATGGTATTCTAGATAAAAATCATCTAACTGCCCCCCAAAAGTCCTAAAACACACAAGGTGATCCAGAAGTCAAGTAGAGAAATGAACAAAGAGGTACCTGTTTGCCCTCTGGCATCCTCTGACACACAGGTAAAAAGCCAGGGCTAGCAACCTGCCCTGTAAGCCAGTAGAGTAACAGTTATTGCCATGATTAGTATATTATTGCCCATAATTAATATATAAGGAGGGTGCCAAAAATATATACACATTTTAAGAAAGGAAAAAAACGTATTAACATTGTAACACTCAAGTCACATTTGACCTTTCCAATTACAGGTGCTCAGACGTGACTTGTACTCATCTTTTCTTATCAGTATATATAATTACAGTATTAATACAGTTTTTTCCTTTCTTAAAATGTGTTTACTTTTTTCATACCCTCTGTATTAATAATTATAATCTATATCCATGACATATGGAAAAAAATCATCATTACCTTCCAAAGTCCACTCCACCCTCTTTCATTGCTTCGCAGCCTGTAATTTTCGGGGGAGGACACCTGATCTATCTGGAGGGTTGAGTCACACATGAAGTGTTTGAGCCGTTCCGGGAAATCTCCCCAGTCTCACAGCAGCTGTCTCACACAGAGTCAGCAGCCAGGCATAAGCTAATCACCATGACATTCCCTTGGTTACAGAACTCTTGCAGGGATGGGGCATTCAAGTTTCATTCATTAACTGTAAAATGAAGCTCTACCTCTCTACTCTTGGAGATAAAAGAGCAATAGGGATGCCTCAATTCCTTCTTTTAGCAATCCCGTGCGCACAAGGCAACTCACCATGGAAACAAAGTACACAGGAGATCAAAAACAACTGGATCACAGAAAAGGGGATATGGAGCCCTGATCAAACCATGCCTGAATTCCACTAGCTTCAAATATTTCACATCCATAGTCAATAAATCTCCTATGTTCTCTAAACCAATCAGAGCTCGGTGGTGGGTTTCCTTTGCTTGTAGTAGACATTGCTACTTACATGGGCTATCTCACTAAGTTTTAGCAAAAGTCCAGGCAAGTATTTTTTTTTTTAATTTTTAATTTTAAATTGGTATGGGTACATAACGGGTGTATATCTTTATAGGATACATATGATGCTTTGATACAGACATACAATGTGAATCAACCAAATCAGGGCAACAGGGGTTTCCATCGCCTCAGTCATTTAATATTGCTTTGTGTTAGGAACATTATAGTTCCATGTTTTTAGTTATTTTAATACACCTTCTAACTTATTGTTGATGATAGACACTTTGTTGTGCTATCAGATATTGTTCATTCTATGTATCTAACCCCATTTTATATATATGTAAGGAAGGTGAGGAATGCAACTTACTCCAATTCCGAGTTTAAAAGGCTTAGCGTTTGAATCTGCTTCATCATAGTTAGAGCCTGTGCTCTTAACCACAGCACCTCAGATTTCCAACACCTTCCTCGCTGCACCAAAACATTTCTTGAAATTTTAAAAATAGATGGATTTATAAAACCCCAAATAGAACATATGGGGGCAGGTTAGAGAATATTCAAATGTACATAATTAAATTAAGTTAGACCTCAGATATAATCAATTAGCAGCTTGAACCCAAACAAATCATTGGGGGTCATTAGGTGTCCACAGACCACTTTGACCCTGTAGACTAACATTTCAAATCTTAAGAAACAGTTTTAAAGAAAGGTAAATAAAAGTAGATAGCACCAGGGCAGGCCATTTTATTTCTAAAACTGGGGGAAATGGTTGATTTTAACTCTAAAATGTGACTATAAAATTTAGAATTGTCTCCGAGTGTGATCCCTTAGTTTAAACAGATGGCTTCTGAACAGGTTTTAGTCTATGTACTTAAAAGTTCCTCCTACATAAAAGTTCTTGTCAAAAATACCATATACAGTATGTTGTTTGTATGGACACATACACCCATGCCTAGTATAGTACACACACACAATTCTATATGTATTTACATAAGTAATGTGCACATATTATGTGTGTTATATACAGAATTATGTGATTATACACACAAATTCCATGATAGATACAAATTATATTTTTCTGCAAAATTTGATATATATATCAAACTTCATTCTTCTCTAGATAGATACAAATAATATTTTCTTGTCCTTTATCACAGTCAAGTAAGGGTAACACTTACTCCCTTGGTCTATCCCTCAAAAACACCATCCACCCCTCAAAAACATCTGCAGCTGGGCCATAAAGTCTTTTAGAAAGCTATGTACCATATGATTCAGCCAAAGGGCTAGGTGGGGTTGCAGCAGATTTATTCACATTCCCACCATACTCCAGGACCCTCTCCCAACAGCTAAATTCCCTACAGGCCCTAAAGATGCAGAACGTGCCGATGTGGTGGTTTACTTCACCATCATCGCATCACCCCATTATCCTACATGCATTCTTTTTGCTAGGAACCGCCAAATTCACGGGAGAAAACAGGTCTATCTCTTGGAAATAGTCCTTGCCCGAGAAACCAGTTAGTAGATGTTTTAGGTTGAATTTGATGTTTTTTTTTTTTTTCTTTTGCTCTGTTGTGCGCAAATGGATTCCATTGTGCGTCTGGTTTCCCTAAATAGAAAGCATAAAGTCTCAACAAGGACTCTCTCAAAAGCAGAAAAAGGGAGACGCTTCCAGTTTGCTCTCGATACACCTGGCTCTAAAAATAGGAAGCGGGGACGGGATGTTTTATGTGGATATTTCTTGTGTTTAAAGAAGCAGTAGTATGTTAAACCATCGAAACCCACTAAATGCCACGTAAGCGATTGTGAGTAAAATGAGACCATTTCTGCCCATGGAGTTTTGGATGTGTCCAAATTCCCATTTTCCACTCTGCAGCCAGTCCTGGGACAGGAATAGCATCCTGAGCGCCAGACACCTCATCTCATGAGTCCAAAAAGACTCAAAGGCCCTCCCTAAGACACTAGCTCCTTGGGTAAATTTTCTGGTTAGCAAACATATCATTTGGACAGAAGTGACTCTTCAAAGAAATTTGATGCAAGACAGATAAGTTTTGATAACATTTCCGGGGGGGAGTGGGTAAGGCCAGGAAAATCCCAGAACCTGTCACTACTCCCTAAATAACACATTTCAGGCTCCAAATGGAGACTGGAGTCTGAGTGGACCGCACTGGGAGTCACAGGGCCCTGATCTGACACTTGGGCTTGTCACCTGTACAGGATCAGACACATTTTTAATAGTTCTTGCTATGCTTTGGTGTTCTTGGCTTTACATGAGGACCAATACCTATCCGAGAAACAAACTGAGAACATTTGGTTCCTCTGGATTCTCAGGGGTGCTGGTGGATAATCCCCCCAGCCTGCACCTGCAGACAGACACCCTCATGCAGATACCCCCTCACCTGGAAGCACAGAGCTGTATCCTTGAGGCCACGGGTATTAAGCTCCACTTTCTGTGCTAGGCCAAGCTCTAAAAATGGCACCCAAGACCCCACATCCTAATTCCTGGAACCTGTGAGTAGGATGAGACACTCTCACCGTCCCACTCGGATAGCACGGCAGGGGGACTGTCATTCCATATGGTACAGTGGAGTTTAAGGAAATTACCTGGGGGCACTGCATGGGGCTTTATAAACAGATTGCCCGGAGAGGAGAAAGTCAGAGAGGTGTAAAGTGTGAGAAGGGCCCAAAGGAGCGACGCTGGTCGGAAGGCAGAGGGGGCCACAGGAGAAGGGATGGGAGTCGTCTGAAGAGCGGACAGAAGGGACTCCAGCCCCTAGCAAGGAAGGGGCCTCAGTTCCACACCTGCATGCGACAGGATTTCGCCAACAACTTGAGCATGTGCTGAGGCCACAAACTGGGAAACGTGGAAGAAACAGAATTTTGTTTTTTGGTCACAGTTATGGTGGCTGGGAAGTCTGAGATAAGGCAGCGTGTCTGTCGAGGTCTTCTTGATGTCTCACTCGGCAGAACGTGGGACAAGAGAGACCCCACTCCCTGTCCAGCCCCTGTGCGAGAGCACCTCATTCCATTTGCAGGGAGGAGTCCTCGCAGCCGACTCCTAAAGGCCCTTGACACTGTCACTCGGGCAAGAGCTGAACCGTGGAGAGGAGACATTTGAGCCACAGCGGCTTGGAAGGGAAGGCTGCCCTGGTGGCACCTGGATTTCTTCCTCCTGAGACTGAAGTGGAAATCCCAGCAGAACCATGAGTGTCCTCTGGAAAGGCAAGATAAGAAATCTGTGTGGCTTTAGATCACTGTGCATTTAGGGACACAGCTCCACAGAAAACTGTCCCGCTAGGGGGGACCAAAGGTGGGGGAGAGAATAAGCAAACGGGGCAAAAACAATCGACAATAGTGAATCGGGGTAAATGGTAGAGGAAAATTCCTGGTGTTACCCTGGCAACTTTTGCGTAAATTTGAAAAGATGGCAAAATAAAAACTTATAAATAACTAAAGCACTGTATAAAATAAAACTCTGTATAACCGCCAGTGGATAATGTGAACTCATAAACCCTCCTTTGAGCGTGTAGAGACCCGTGATGTCTGCCGTGGGCAATCCTCAGTGAGAAGATAAGCTTCCCATGGCCATGACTATGAATTCTCAAGTTTATTCCAGACAGTATAAGGTCAAAAGAAGCCTTCTCTTTTTAATTTCGGCATTAATATCTCTTGTTAAAAAATAAATAAATAAAAAGCAAAAAATAAGGATCTCTGCCAGAATGTAATTATAGGAAGTTCATGACTCCTATCATGGATGTTACCGGGCCATTAATCTGAGGATACAGCATTGTAGTAACGCTGAATATCAGCGTATTAAGAAATGCACGATAATTCCCCTGGCATTGTCTGAAAATCCATTTGTGTGATGAAGAGATAATTCGTACAGCACCACAAAGGAACATTTGAGATACCAGCTCGTTGAGTTTACAAAGCAAAGTCTCGAAAATTAGTACAGGCATAATAACATTAGTAACTAGGTCATTCATCACAGGCATTCCGTGGCCTCCTGCATAAAGTAAAACAAACATGGATAAGCAGAATCTGTTTGCTATTGATTTCTGGGCGTGGCTCTTCCTAGAAAATGCATTTGAGAGAGCCTAGAAATCTAAGTCCAATGTTGCTCACATTATGTTTCACAATGTCCTCTCGGTCCAGTCTCTGTATTTCCTCTGTCAATTCTGTCAGTTTTGCATTTTTCATGAAGCCTCTTGGATTAACTTTCACCCCCACACCTCCTGTCAACAGTACCCTAAGATATTTTGACATTGATTATCAACATCAATTTCAGGTTGATGCCGTGCGTTACTCACTGTGAGCCTCGAGTGTGTCTTTTCTCTCTCTCTCTCTCTTTTTTCCCTAAGCTCATTTGAATTCCTGTATCTCCTGACAGATGGAAATATCATGATACTACAAAGCATTTTCAAACACAAGAAAATAAGGCTTTCTTTGAGCTCCACCACCCTTCCGCCCACAGAAAACCATGTCCTTTGCTTAGAGGAACTCCCCCGTGGTCAAAGGACTAAACCTCGGGACTCGCTGAATAATCAGAGGCTGAGACATGAGGTGGCAGGGAAAGCCGAGGCCCTTCTCTCAAGAATACTGTCCACTTCGGGGCAGTGGGTGGTTTCTTAGAAAATATTTGCCGGTCTGGCTATGAATCTGCATCTCTGTAATTTCTAATCATGTTTCTTTGTTTGGCCTTTTATGCCCACATGGCTTAAAATTATTTCCTCTTCTAGGGCTCACTTTGGCAGCATATATATTACTTCTTCCAAATGATGGTTCTCCTAATGTATGAGGACACCCCTGTTCCTTCCCAGTCCCCAGAGCCTCTCTTTTCTAGGTGAAGTACACTAGAATCTTCAAAAGGCCCACCTTTTGAAATATATAATATATGTATATAACACACACACACATATATGCACATATATAATGTATATATACATATATTTAAATTGTACACGAACTTTATGGCCAACCTGATTACACGTGTGTGTGTTTATACACACATATATACACATATATTTTGCATATATATTTTATAGAACAGTGTTTTTCACCTATGTTTATCTCATAGCACACTTAGACCTATCATTAACCTTCCAAGGCACCCTTAAATTATGTTAATCAAAAAAAAAAGTTAAAAAAGGAATATAATTACTCAGCTTTGAACTTCTATTGAAAATAACTTAATGATCTTAAGAATTTTTCATGGCACATCTAAGTGGCCATGGCACACCAGTTGAAAATCACTATGAGAGAGAGAGAGAGAGAGAGAAGCTTAATGTTATAGAGTGCAAGAAAACTCCCAAAAATAATAGAGCTATTGTTATCTTCCCAATTATTATTTTTTCTTTGCTGTGATTGGGCCTTCTGCATTCTCTATCTTCATAAAAATCAGCCAAGCACACACTTCAGTCTTTGTGTTCATGGAGGATTGTGTGTTTGTGTAGTGTGGGAGACGGCCCCATATTTCTATTAAAGTCCTATTTTTGTCTCTGTAAACATCCAAACGCCAGCAGAGAAGATTTCCGATTTTAACAGAAGTAATTGATATTGTATGATTTCTAACTTTACTGTTACTAAGCTTTTATGGATATGTATATGAGATCATGGCTTCATTGTAACAAGGGGACATAGTGAATTTCACTTAACTATCAATCCATTCATGTAGTAAGACAAGTACACTTAATTTTATTTGTTCTCCTTTTACTTAATAAGATGCAAGCAACCATCTTAAAAATAAAATGGGCATATTAAGTCTTAAGAAATGTAACTGTTTAATAGGTGATCCCGGTCGCAGGCAAAATAAACAGTACCTAAATCATAACAACGTTAAAATTTGGCCATATTTTGGTCCAATTAGCAGGTTGAAATAGTGATGGTGTTCTCATAGCACTTACACTACAATTCTAAAAGAGCTGTGTTATTTTATTACAACTAAGAGGGCTAGAGGTCTTCCAGGCTTTCAAATCTCAGGGCAGACTAAAACCTGGGTAATTACCTGTGGTTCTACTGCTTGAAACAAAGGAAATCAGAGTATTAAAATTTACAAGGAATGAGTGATTCTACCACCAATGCTCCAATTTTCCAATTAAACATCTAATCTTGTGATTCTATACCTATGTGCAACTTATTTAAGCGCATAAAAAATGTTTTATTTAGAAGAATAACGTTATGTTAATGCTTTTCATATTTTTTTTTTTTGAGATTACTATGAGGGTACACATGGTTAGCTTACACAGTTTGCATTTGTAAGGTAAAGTCCAAGTTGAAGGTCATTCCTTTCCCCAGGAGATGTGCCCGTCTACTTGTGTTTTGTTCCTAGTGGGGGAAACTTGCTGAGCCCGCTCCCCACCTCCCATCCTTCTTAAATTTGAGTTTTTCACTCTGGAGAGCCTGTAGTCACTCATTTACTAGTTTCTATTGAGCATTGAGCAGGCATGATGCTTGTTTTTCCATTCCTGTGGTAGTTGACTCAGTGTTCTCCAAATCCAGCTTGTTACAGAAGGTACACAGTCTCCATCTTCTTATGGCTGGAGAGTATTTGGCAGCTTATTAATCCATTCATGTGGAAAGAGCCCAGGACGTTTGGGCTCTTTCCACATCTTTGCCATTGTGAGTTGGGCTGCTATAAACATTTAAGTGCAAAGGTCTTTCTGATAAAATGACTTTCTTTCTTTGGGGATACCTAGTGTGGGATTGCAGGGTTAAATGGAAGGTCTACGTTTCATTCTTTGAGGACTCTCCATATTCCTTTCCATGAAGGCTAATTCTCAGTCCCATCCACAGCGTACTGAGTGTCCCGTCTCTCTGGACCCACGCCAGCATCTGTGGCTTTGGGACTTTGTGATGTGGGGCCCTTCTCTTTCAGGTTAGGTAATATCTCACAGTGACTTTGATTTGTATTTTTTTGATCAGAAGAGATGATGAACATTTTTTCATGTGTTATTCGCCATTCATCTGTCCTCCTGAGAAAAGAGTGTTCATGTCTCTCACCTGGTTTTTCATGGGGGTTATTTGCTCTTTTCACCTTGATTTGCTGAGTTCTTTGTAGATTTCGGGTATTAGCCCTTTGCCAGATGTTAACGCTTAATCCTTCCATATATGAAATTTGAGTGAGCAAAGAACAATATCACACTACTCAGGAATCTTTTCATAATTTCATTATCTTCAGGTAAAGAGTCACAACTCCAGTTATCTATGGATAAAATGCAGTAGCAACGTTCGTGAAATAGAACTGAAGCTTTTAACTGGGTATGAGCTGTGCTTACACTTCAGAAAAACAAACAATTTTGTTTTGGATGCCAATTTCGTTTTAGAAGAAGATATCCTTCTTTATGTTCTGAGTAAGAATGTTCCTATGCTTTGCAAAATAAGATGTAGGGTTACCCTTAAATTTGTGATATAGTAAATATAAAAACACAAACCCACTGCACAATTAAAATTACCATTCCAACTAGTTCTGCTTATAAACGCCTTCATTTTCAGAGGTTGCTGTCTTCTCCCTAATGTCTCTCTGTGGCTGTGGCCAGCTGTTCATGTTACTCAAGTATCTGATAGGAAAACGCCTGGAAACAAATGACTTCCACAGGGAAATGTGTTGTGCCATTTGCTAAAAGATTAAAAAAAAAAAAAAAAAAAAAAAAACCACGGAAGGGGAGCATGAATAGAAACAAATGAACAACTTTGCTACTCCGAATCTTTTTGAAGATAGCATCTTCAAGCACAAACTTCAGATGTGTGTATAAGTAATCTATGTTTTATAAAGGTTTGGCTCTTAAATAGGGCTCCTGTCATCAGATTTATTGTTTTTATTGTAACCGAACATGAATGCTGTGGTTGACTTCAGCTGTTCTGTTTTTACCCCAACCCTTAGGTCTAAAAGTATATAAGGCTAATGAATTAAATCCACAATTACTTAAGTAATTGCTTAACACGTACTTGTGAAAAAAAATGCATTGTGGAGAACGGTAAAATTTCTGCGTTAAATTTATGCTGAACCCCTTGATTCCCAATACCTAGATGCTAACCACACCCTCTATCTTCCTTATTGGGGTGAACAGGGCTAAAAACAATGTAAAGAGTGGACACAGGCCAGATTGCAAGATAAATGCTTCTGTGATACGTGTGGCCACAATTTCATGCCTTGTTCCGGGCACGGTATGTAGTACTTTGTATTGATACCTGGTACCAAACCAATGTGCCACGATCTTACCCTTGTGAACATGCAAGTTCAGGTGCACGCACACACACGCAGAGATGTGGCCACGGGTATAACTGTCTGGAGATGTGTCCACGAGTATAACTCTCTGGAAGTGTCAGGAAGTAGACCTACCAGGTTGCTAATGATAGTTTCTTCCGGGGGGTTGGAATTAGAAGAGGGGAAAAGCAGAAATTGTATTTTTGTTCCACTGGCTTTTTCAATATGTCTCTCATTCAAAAGAAGCACGAAAGAAAAATAAAAAGGAAAGTAATTGACTTTGCTGCTGATAGACTTGCAGCGAAAGTTTTGCTTGTGAGCGGGCATCGTGCGACCACGCCTGGGCCTAAGTTTCTGTGGGTGATTCCAGGTGCCTTTGCAGGTGTCATGCCAGGACCCTGGGGACAGCTCCTTCTGGTTAGCAGAGATGTTCTCATTTTACTGCTAAAATAGGGCTGCTGTCACCCAATTCACTGTTTTTATTTTAACCCACATGTTTTCCTGTCCAGTGGCCATGGGCTTAACTAACATCCATTAACAGGACTGAATCATTTCGTAAGGCATTGTCGTAGCAGGGGATTGCACCCAGGCCTCCTAAAGTCAAATACATGATGCTTCTTCCAAATGCTGCCTTTAAACAAAGTAACCAACCTGAAGGGAAGCATTTCATTCAGAAAAGGCTCGATGAGCACAAAAATATACCAGGAAACAAAAGTAAGTGAACAAATATTTCAAAAGTCTTTTTGGAGAAGCCCTAGGGACTAAAACAGAATGAAGCCAGATCATTATTTCTAGGGTCTAATACAGACCAAACAAGTTTTTACAACCTCAGTGTACCTTAAAAAGATAGTCACTGCTGCCAATCCGAGTACCTTCATAAACTTCAGTGATCTATTATCATTATTTCTTCCTTTTTTGCCATGCTTAGCTTTGCTTTCTATTTTATTTTATTTTGTGTTAATTATTTTTGGGGAGAGATTCTCACTTTCTTGCTCCTAGTAGAGTGCAGTGATGTCATAGCTCACAGCAACCTCAAACTCTTGGGCTCACGCGATCCTCTTGCCTCAGCCTCCCAAGTAGCTGGGACTATAGGCACCTTCCATAACACCAGGCTAATTTTTAGAGACAGGACTCACTTTTGCTCAGGCTGGTCTTGAACTTGTGAGCTCAAGCAATCCACCTGCCTCAGCCTCCCAGAGTGCTGGGATTACAGGTGTGAGCCACCACACCAGCATTTTTTATTGTTTTTTAATTAAAAGCATAACAGTATACATTTAAGAGATACAGTGGGATGATTTGATATATAATATGGAATGCTTAAATCAAACTGATTAACAAAGCCATCACCTCCCTCACTTATTTTTTGCATAAGACACTAAAAATTTACCCTTAGTTATTTTGAAATATACCCTCGCATTGTGCACATTAGGTAAGATTCCACAAAATGCTCCCCCTCCCCCAATCGTCCTCCCCCACACTCCACCCTTCACCTCTCCTCTCCTCCTTGCTAGACTATATTTGTTTTATCATTCAAAGAATGTGTAAGTGCTTATATACTAGTTTCATAGTAACATTGAGTACATTGGATACTTTTTTCCTCCATTCTTGAGATACTTTGCTAAGAAGAATGTGCTCCCACTCCATCCAGGTAAACATAAAAGATGTAAATTCTCTATCTTTTCTATGGCTGAGTAGTACTTCATGGTATACGTACACCACAATTTGTTAATCCATTCATGGATTGATGGGCACTTAAGTTGCTTCCGTGAATTGGCAATTATGAATTGGGCTGCAATAAACATTCTGGTGCAAATGTCTTTGCGGTCAAATAATTTTTGTTCTTCTGGGTAGATACTACAATAGGATTGTAGGATTGAATGGAAGGTCAACTTTTAGTTCTTTGAGGATTCTCCTTACTTCTTTCCATAAAAGTTGTATTAGTTTGCAATCCCGCCAACAGTGCAGAAATGTTCCCTTGTATCCACAGCCATACCAGCATCTGCAATTTTGGAACTTTGTCATATAGGCTAATCTTACTGGAGCTAGGCGATATGTTGAAATGGTTTTGACTTACATTTCTCTGATGATGAAAGATGATGAACATTTTTTTCATGTGTTTCTTGGCCATTCGTCTGTCATCTTTGAAGAAGTTTCTGTTCAAGTCTGTTGCCACCAAAGAAATGGTATTGTTTGCTTTTTTAAAATGTATTAAGTTCTCTGTCCATTCTAGTTCTTTCTTCTTACTTTAGGAATTCTTAGAATTGGTTTGTTAGGTTTTTGTTTTTTTTTTTAATTCACATCTATCCACCTGGGCATTCCTTCATTTGCTCTTCAGTATTCTGGGAGACTTTTGATCACACAGAGATTTATTAGATCTTCACCATGTAAATATTCACTGTGCAATTTGTGGTGTCTTTGACTATTCTGAAATAGTCGCAATGTGTTAATTATTTTGCCTAGATAACAGATCTCAGTGACAGCCTACTCCGGTAGGGTACCGCTCAGGTTCATTATACAGCAAATATATCTTGAGCATCAGCTAGGATTTTGCTTAACGCCACAGGTGTGAGATGCCCTAAGAGTCTCTGGCTTCAGAGGTACAAAGCAAACATTAACATAGAAATTAATTAATTATTTTTTACATAGCAGGTGCCAAAGAACGTACCAAAATAATAAAAAGACTACATGTTTTTTGACATGCTAAAACAATAAACATAGACAGCAAGTGACAAAAATGAACTATTGTGTGCTGCCTCTGTACCAGGCACTGTGAGATCAAAGACATACCTCTCATAAAGTGTCAGCCCCTCCATCAAGGAGTGCACAGCCACACAGCTAAAGGGGGACCAAAGTCACCCAAAGAGCATTTGTGTAAAACAAGGTCATTGTTCTGAAAGGGATAAACCGGGTGCCTTGAACGTGAAGTGAAGAGGGGTCAGAAAGGGGCCTTCCTGGAGGAGGTGATGCTTGAACCAGAAAGGGCAGAATAAGGAAAGGTCAGACAAATGGCAATGGGTGGATGAAGGTCATTTCATAAATGAGCAAATCTTCCTTCAGGACAGCTCTAGACGTTTTTGTTTCCACCATCCCATTAAGAATACCTATTTCTTTAAACGCAACAAATACATAAATAATGAGCATTTAAAAAAAAATGTTTCAAGTTGATATATGAAAATGTTATCTTACTTTGAGTTTGAATATGCAAATGCAAAAGTCTTCGCTTCAGTGATGACACTGCCTCAGGAGGAGCTAGAAGGAAACCAAGCCTGCAATCACAGGCCAAGCAGATTAGAACCCCATGAAGCCAACGAACAGGAGATCTGAGAGTGTTCTTGCTAAACCCAACATCTTACACCAGTCTTGTGGCTTAGAGTTATCTGCTGAAGATTAGCGGAGTGGCTGCAATAATGAGCTTTCCTGAAAAAAATGAAAGATTTAATAGCAAGCTAAATCTCAAAAAGAAAAGCATATTTTATACCCCAAAACTTTATAAAAGTTTATTTCAGGCCACAGAGTTGTATTTCTACAGTATTTTAATTTAACCATGCTACTCGAAGAACCATAGTTCAACGAATCCAAATTGGATAACACCGTTCTGTTTCATAACTATACTAGCGACAAAGGTCATTTTGCAAATAGGGGATTTGAATATCATTCAACTGATGACCATTTTAACCTTCCTAAAATTTTTTTATTATATTGTAGGAATAAGCTCGCCGCGACTTTATCAATATAATTAATTCGAACCTTCACTAGATTAATATTTGTTGATTAATAAACTATTTTAATGGTCCCTTCAAATGTTCTTAGTTTCATTTTCAATGTTACAAAATAACAAAAAGCGATCACAAAGTTGCTAACCAATATGGAAATGTAGTGTATGATAAAGACTTCATGTCAAAGAAGGAGAAAAAAGATTAATTCTTTTCTAAAAAGGGTATTGGAATAATTGCTTAGCAGTATAGGAAAAGATAAAAGGAAAGCATTAAAATATTAGAAGAAAGCACGGATGAATTCGTGGATGAATAAAAAAGGAATAGGAAACTTTTTATAAATCTGACTCAAAATCTATTTAAAAAATGAGAAAAGATCAATAAATTTGACCATGTTTTAAAAAATCATGTAAAATGGGCAGCACCTGTGGCTCAAAGGAGTAGGGTGCTGGCCCCATATGCCAGAGGTGGTGGGTTCAAACCCAGCCTAGCCAAAAACTGCAAAAAAAAATTTTTTTAATCATGTAAATATACCAGAGTAAATAAAAAAACAAGTGAAAAACCAGGGAAATATTTGTGATTTATATTAGGCCCATGGATTAAGATCCCTAATACATTAAAGAAAAAAAAATTATCTTGGTGTGTGCTACACCTTTTGGGGGCAAAACACGATTGTAAGAGGGACTTTGCCAAACAAATGCAATCAGTGTAACATGGTTTCTTGTACCCTTAATGAATCCCCAACAACAACAACAAAAAAGAGGACATTCTTTTTCTTTTCTTTTTCTTTCTTTCTTTCTTTTTTTTTTTTTTTTTTTTGAGACAGAGTCTCACGTTGTTGCCCTCAATAGAGCACCGTGGCATCACAACTCACAGCAGCTTCAAATTCCTGGGCTCAAGTGATCCCCTGACCTCAGCCTCCCCAGTAGCCTGGGAGTTTTTAGAGATGGGGTCTCACCGAGCTCAAGCACCCCGCCTGGGCCTCCCAGAGTGATAGGCTTACAGGAGGGAGCCACCACGCCCGGTGCATAGAAGACATTCTACAGAAAGAGTGAACAAGGACCACGCACAGAGTTCATGGACAAGCTCATGCAACTTGCCCTCAAATAAAGATGCTCAACTTCACTCAAAATATGAGAAACACTAATGAAAAACACTTTGAAATATTGTTCATCACCTATGGAGGCAGGCACTACTGACAACGTACCAGTGACATGATTTGAAGACGCATGGTTGGGAGGAATGAAAATATTTATGAAATGAAATACGGAGAGGAATTAAAAAATGGTACAGCATTTCCCTGCAGAGGGGGCCCCGGCATGTCACGCGTGTAACATAACCTCATCACTTAATTGCAGGGTTTGACCTCAGTGGTGGGATAAAATTAGTTTTATATTAAATGCTGCTCACCTAATAAAACATAAAAGCTAATCCGAAGGGATCAAACTACTCCAAGTATCTTCATTCCAGAAAGTCAAGAGCAAAGTGAAACTGATAAACTGAACTAACAGCCTCAGTGCATACCAAGCCAGGAAGACTGACTTTAAGAAATTTTTAGAATACAGTAATCTGACTAGCAGATGCCCTCGGGAGGAAACCAAAATTAGGAAATTTGAGATCATTTTAAGAGATATCATTTGCGATGAATTGGTGTTGTTGATCTGAAATTATTTTCACAACATAAAATTTTTATTTTATATTTTATTATTATATTTATAAAATATGCAAATATATTGTGATGTATATTTTAATATTTTTATGTAAATATATTGTATTTTATATTATAAAAAATAAAATATATGGTGGCACCTATGGCTCAGTGAGTAGGGTGCCAGCCATATATACCAAGGGTGGCTGGTTCAAACTCAGCCCTGGCCGAACTGCAATTAAAAAAAATAGCTGGCTGTTGTGGCAGGTGCCTGTGGTCCCAGCTACTTGGAAGCCTGAGGCAAGAGAATTGCCTAAGCCCAAGAGCTGGAGGTTGCTGTGAGCTGTGACGCCACAGTGCTCTACAGAGGGTGACAAAGTGAGATTCTGTCTCTAAAAAAAAAATTTATATTTATACAAATATATACATATATAAAAGATATATTTTATGTATATGAAATATATATCTTATGTAAATATATATTATATTTTATATTAAAAGGATATAGCAAGGGATATCTTTTGGTTTTGCTTGTTTCAGAGAAAAAAACGGAACAGCTGAAGTCCATCATAGCATTCATACTGGGTTAAAATAAAAACAGTAAATCTGATGACAGCAGTCCTGTTTAAGAGTCAGACTTTCCTGGCATCGGTGCATTGCTTCCCAAGAGCACTTCGAAGGTGACCATGGGATATTCAGCAATGAGGTAGGTAGTACATTTTCTAGGATGCATTCATAAACTTGATTGCTCAACCTCATATACAGTTATAGTCTAAGCTTCATACTAGACATTGTAGATGTTGGAGGGAAGAAGACACAATCTCTAGCCCCAAGAAGAGTTTGGGACTGGGGCTTTTGCTATCAGCTGAGTTAATCTTCCGTCCCATTCTCCACCACCAAGCTTTATAAACACCCTCTAGATTCATGCTGCCCTCTTGGTTACCCGCTAGCCACACGTGGGATGAGGCTCATATAATGTAGCTAGTGTGACTGCAAAAATGTATTTTAATTTTTAATGCAATAAATATCATATTGAATGGTATAAAATTGAAAACATTTCCACTCAGATCAGGAACAAGGGAAAGATGCCCACTGTCCCCACTGCTATTCAACATAGTAATGGAAGTCTTAGCCATCGCAATCAGGCAAGTGAAGGTGATCAAGGGTATATACAAATAGGGTCAGCAGAGATCAAACTTCAACTCTTCTCAGATGATATGGTTTTATACCTGGAAAACCCCTGGGACTCAACCACAAAACTCTTAGAAATGATCAAGG
>CAUYON010125862.1:0-52465 GCA_963573935.1 Arctocebus calabarensis
AATTTTTTTAAGTTTTTGGATCATGAAGGGATGCTGGATATTGTCAAAAGCTTTTTCTGCATCAATTGAGAGAATCATATGGTCTTCATTTTTTAATTTGTTTATGTGCTGAATTACATTTATAGATTTACGTATATTGAACCAGCCTTGAGACCCTGGGATAAAGCCCACTTGGTCATGGTGTATAATTTGTTTGATGTGTTGTTGGATATTATTTGTTAGTATCTTGTTAAATATTTTTGCATCAGTATTCATTAGTGTATTGGTCTATAGTTTTCTTTTGTTGTTGGGTCTTTCCCTGGTTTAGGGATCAAGGTGATATTTGCTTCATAGAATGTGTTGGGTAGTATTCCTTCTTTTTCTATAGTTTGGAAGAGGTTTAGTAATATAGGTACTAGTTCTTTAAAGGTTTGGTAGAATTCTGATGTGAAGCCATCTGGTCTGGGGTTTTTCTTTTTATGGAGATTTTTACAGTTGATGCTATTTCAGAACTTGATATAGGCCTGTTCAACTTTTCCACTATGTCTTGGTAGGTGGCGTGCTTCCAAGTACTGGTCAATTACCTCCAGATTTTCATATTTCTGAGATTAAAGTTTCTTATAATATTCATTAAGGATTTTTTTGAATTTCTGAAAGGTCTGTTTTTATTTTGTCTTTACCATTTCTGATTAATGAAATTAGAGATTTTGCTCTTTTTTCCTGATTAGGTTAGCCAAAGGTTTATCTATTTTATTTACCTTTTCAAAAAACCAACTTTTTGATTTATTGATCTGTGATATAATTCTTTTGTTTTCAATTTCATTTAATTCCACTCTAATTTTGGTTATTTCTTTTCTTCTGCTCGGTTTGGGGTTGGAATGTTCTTTCTTCTCCAGTTGCTTAAGATGTCCCATTAAGTTGTTATCTTCCTCTCTTTCCGTTTTCTTGAGGAAGGCTTGCAGTGCTATAAATTTCCCTCTTAGGACTGTCTTTGCAGTATCCCAGAGGTTCTGATAATTTGTGTCTTCATTGTTCTTTTATTCCAAAAACTTTGCAATTTCCTTTTTAATCTCGTCTATGACCCATCTATCCTTCAGCATAAGGTTATTTAGCTTCCATGTTTTTGTATGAGTATGCAGCTTCCTGTTGTTATGGAGTTCAACTTTTATTCCATGATTGTTGGAGAAGATGGAAGGAACAATTTCTATTCTTTTAAATTTACTGAGGTTAGACTTGTGACCTAAGATATGATGGATTTTGGAGTATGTTCCATGGGGTGATGAGAAGAATTTGTATTTAATTTTATTAGGATGAAATGTTCTGTAGATGTCTGTTAAATCCAGATATTGAATGGTTAAGTTTAAATCTAAAATTTCTTTCCTTAGCTTGTTTTAGGAGGATCTATCCAACAGTGCTAAAGGAGTATTAAAATCTCCGGCTACTATGGAGCTGTAGGAAATCAAGTTGCTCATGTCTATTAGAGTTTTTCTTATAAATTGAGGCACATTCTGGATGGGTGCATAAATATTAATAATTGAAATCTCATCATATTGAGTAGTACCTTTAACAAATATGAAATGTCCGTTTTTATCCTTCTTTGCTTTGGTTGGTTTAAAGCCTATTGTTTCTGTGAATAAAATTGCAACACCTGCTTTTTTATGTTTTTCATTTGCCTGGAATATAGATGACCATACCTTCACCTGGAGTCTAAATTTATCTTTGAAGGTAAGATGAGATTCCTGTATGTAACAGATATCTGGCCTGAATTTTTGTATCCAGCCAGGCAACCTATGCCTCTTTAGAGGACAATTTAAACCATTCACATTAATTGAAAACAATGATAAATCTTTAGAAAGTCCAGTGGACATTTTTAATCCTTTCATCACTGTAGAAGTTGAAATTTGATAATAAGTTTCTGGATGAGTTTACTTGTGTGGTGGAGGATTACACTGGTCATTATTCAGGATTGGTCTGAGAATATCCTGGAGAGCTGGTTTAGTTATAGCAAATTTCTTCAACATGTTGATGTTGTTAAAGTATTTAATTTCTCCATCATAAATGAAATTCAGTTTAGCTGGATACAAGATCCTGGGTTGAAAGTCCTTTTGTTTAGGAGATTAAAAGTCATTGACCATTCTCTTCTAGCTTGAAAGGTTTGATAAGAGAGATCTGCAGTTATTCTAATATTCTTCCCCTTGTAGGTAATGGATTTCTTACGTCTGGCTGCTTTCAGAATTTTCTCCTTCATATTAGCTTTAGTGAAGTTAATTATGATGTGCCTGGGGGATGTCTTATTTGGGTTGAGTTGTGCTGGGGTTCTGAAACTGTCTGCTATCTGAATTTCAGAATCACTTGGTATGTCTGGAAAGTTCTCTTTTATAATCTCATAAGTAAGAGACTCTGTGCCTTGTGACACCACTTCATCATTTTCAGGTATCCCTATAAGGTGAATATTGATTTTCTTTTTTTTTTTTTTTGAATATTGGTTTTGAGTTATCCTAGAGCTGAGAGAATGGTCCATTTTTGCCTTCCCTTTCCCTTCCTCTTTGGAAGTTTGGGAGCATTTGAAAGCTTTGTCTTCCATTTCAGAAATCCTTTCTTCTGCTTGCTCTATTCTGTTCCTGAGGGATTCTACTGTATCTCTCAGATCTTTGAGGACTGCAACTTCTTGTCTCAATGTGTCAAAATCTTTGGTCATTTTGTCTTTGAATTCGTTGAATTCTTGAGACATCTTTTTGGGTCATGTTTTGGATTACTACCTGAAATTCTAATTCCATCTTTTCCTCTATTCCACTGATTTTATTTGCTATCCGGACTCTGAATTCAATTTCTGACATCTCAGCCATTTGCTTATGCAAGGCATCTTGTGCTGTATCTACCTTGTCATTCCTTGGGGGAGTTGATCTACTCTGATTGTTCATATTGCCAGAGTATTTCTGTTGATTCCGCCTCATGATTATTTTCCACTGTTGCCTATGACCATCCTCAGAGTTGGGGAGGTTTCTCTCCCAGATCAGGTCCCAGCAGGATCACTCTGTTGTTGCTAGATCTTTGTAGGGAGTGACCCCATGTAGCCAGGGAGTTCTGGCTGCAGGAGCATCTCTGGAGTGTGGCACACCAAGATCAAGCAGCAGGGCGTGGTTTGGGGCACCAGTTGCCTTTGCAAAGGGAGCCTGTGCCTCCTGCAGTCTCTGGCTTGGAGGAGGGCTCTGGAGAGAGCGCAGTGGGCCTGGGGCAGGGATCAGAGCCAGGCAGGGTCTAGGCAGGCCAAGGCTGGGTTGGGCACAGATCAACACTGTGCAGGAGTCTCAGGGGACTTCCTGGCTGCTGCTGGCAGCGGGCCATGTCCCTGCAGTGGGCCCATTGGGCTGTGCAGGAGTCCCAGCAGCGTACCTCAGCTGGTGGCAGTGGGCCAAGGCCCAGTGGTGTGCCAATCAGGGCCACATGGGCTGGAGTTCCTGGCTGCTGTAGGCTGAGAGCCTGGGGTACTGATCGGAGCTGGGAGGGCTGAGGCAGGGCGGGGCACAGATCGGGGCCAGGAGGGAGTCCGGAGGGACTTCCTGGCTGCTGCTGGTGGCTGGCCACCAATCGGGGCCAAGCAAGAGTTCCAGCAGAGTTCCTTGCCACTGTGGGTGGTGGGCCTGGGGCATGGATCAGAGCAGGGCTGGGGTCCTGGTGGGTGGCAGGACAAGGCTCGGCAGGGCACAGATCGGCACCTGGAGGGAGCCCCAGCGGATTTCCTGGCTGTTGCTGGTGGCAGGCTAAGGCCCAGCGGGGTGCAAACTGGGGTGCCCAGAAGTCCCTATGGAGTTCCTGGCCACTGCAGGCAGGGGGCCTAGGCCCAGTGGGGCATGGATCAGAGCAGCGCAGGGGTCCAGGCGCCTCTGTGGCCTGGGGGTTGGCGGGGGCTCTGTGGGGTCCTGGGGTCTCTTACCTGGTGGGCTGCCTGGCAGGAGGGTGGGCATTGCTCAAGTCATCCTCCCTGAGTTTCAGCAGAGGTCAGGCTTCTGGTGTGTCAGGTAAGGGGGGAAAAGAGTCCTGGAAGTTCAGATTGGTGGAAAACTTTAGTTCAGTTTTTCTGCCTGCTTGGTTTCTGGAAGTAGCAGCTTGCCTCAGGGGTGACCTGCAGTTATCACTTCTCTCTCTCTCGCTGGCCTCCCAGTCTTCAGCTCAATTGGGCAGTTTCTGGAGGTTATATTTCCTTTTGGACAGGAGCCTCTGTCGGAAATTGCTTCCAGTCAGCCATATTGCCCCTTTCAGAAGATATTTCTAAATTCTATGCAACTCCTTTGCTCATCAGTAAAATTGATATTATCTTTCAATCATTTGGCATTTCTAGGTTTGAGGGTTGTTACGACCATGAAAGTGCTCTAAATAAGTTTCCTTTTAAAGCTACAATAATCAAGAAAGTGTATTGGCATAATGATGCGTGTGTGTGTGTGTGTGTATGTATATATACGTGTGTCTATATGTATACATATATGTATACAAAATGAACAAGATAGGCACGTGGCCTACAGAGACATGAAAAAATTTTCATCATCTTTAATCATCAGAGAAATGCAAATCAAAACCACTTTAAGATATCATCTAACTCCAGTAAGAATGGCTAACATAACAAAATCCCAAAACAACAGATGTTGGCATGGATATGGAGAAAAGGGAACACTTCTGCACTGCTGGTTGGAGTGCAAGCTGATACATCCCTTTTGGGAAAAAGTATGGAGAATACTCAGGGATCAAAAAGTAGACCTGCCGTTTGACCCTGCAATTCCTCTACTAGGTATATATCCAAAAGAGCAAAAATCACTTTCTAACAAAGATATTTCCACCAGATTGTTCATTGCAGTTCAATTCACAATAGCTAAGTCATAGAAGAATCCCAAGCGCCCATTGACCCACGAATAGATTAATAAATTGTGGTATATGTATGCCATGGAATTTTATGCAGCCTTAAAAAAGATGGACACTTTGCCTCTTTTACATTTACATGGATGGAACTGGAACTTATCCTACTTAGTAAAGTATCTCAAGAATGGAAGAAAAAATATGCAATGTACTCAGTACTACTATGAAACCAATTTACAATCACCCACACTTTTATTTGAAGACTAGATCACAACTATGGCCCAAGATGAAGGAGGAAGGAGGGGTATGGGAGGAGAGGGAGGAGGTCAGATGGAGGGAGGGTGAATGGTGGAATCACACCTATGTTGCATAATGCAAGGGCACATGTTGGATCTATTAGTATAGAGTATAAATGTCTTAATGCAATAACTAAGTAAAGGTATGAGGTATATATTAATCAGTGTGATGTAAGCATTCCTATTTTATATGAAATCAGCACATTGTACCACATAAATGCATTAATGTATACATGATCTATGTGTTTATGATTTAATACCAAAAAAAGGTATGACAAAAAAATGAAGTAAAATGAGAAGAAAAAAGTACTGAGGTTGTTCAATAGACAAAGAAAGTTTAGTCTTTCAAACAAACAGTGGTTGATAAAATGTAAATCCAGACTGGGCATGGTGACTATAATCCTAGCACTCTTGGAGCCCAAGGCAGGTGGATTGTCTGAGTTGATGCATTGGAGACCAGCCTGAGCAACTGTGAGACTCTCTTCCCCCCAAAATTAGCTGGGCATTGTGGCAGGTGCCTGCAGTCCCAGAGGCCAGAGAATCACTTGAGCCCAACAGTCTGAGGTTGCTGTGAGAAATGATGCTATGGCACACTACTGGGGCTACAAAGTGAGACTATCTTAAAGAAAGAAAGAAAGGAAAGGAAAGAAAGAAAGGAAGGAAGGAAGGGGAGGGGAGGGGAGGGGAGGGGAGAAAGAAAGGAAGGAAGGAAGGAAGGAAGGAAGGAAGGAAGGAAGGAAGGAAGAAAGAAAGAAAGAAAGAAAGAAAGAAAGAAAGAAAGAAAGAAAGAAAGAAAGAAAGAAAGAAAGAAAGAAAGAAAGAGAGAAAGAAGGAAAGAAAGAAGGAAAGAAAGAAAGAAAAGATCCATATGCCAAAGAGAAAAGAAAAGACTTTCAAGCCTGACCTCACAGATAAAATGTAACAAGACATGGATCATAGACCTAAAATGTAAAACGTAAAACAATGAAACGTCTAGAGGAAAACACAGTAGAAAGTCTTTGGGAACTTGAGTTAGGCAACAATTTATTAAATAGAACACACAAGTATGAAACAAAAGAAGAAAGACCCATAAATCCTGTCTCTTCAAAAGTTACCGTATAGAAAATTAAAATAAAAGCTACATATTGGGAGAAAATATTTTCATACCACATATCTGATAAAAGGACTTGTGTCAAATACATAGAATTCTTGCAACTAAATTATAGGACGAGTAAAAAGAATAAAAATCAGGCAAAATATTGAACACACACTTCATCAAAAAAAAAAAATCCAAATGACCAATAAGCATGTAAAAAGATGCTTTACATGATTTTTCTTTAAGAAAATTAAAATTAAAACCACAATAAAGATACTTCTATTGACACACTGTAATCATGAAAGTTATAGAGATTGAACATACCATGTGCTATTGAGGATGTGGTGGAATTAGAAGTTCTCATAAGTTGTTTTGGGGAGTGTAAAATGGTAAAGTCACTTTGGAAAACATTTTGCCAGTTTCTTAAAACATTCAGCATGGTCTCTCTTACCTTATGACTCAGCAATTCCACTCTTAGGTGTATACCCAAAGAAATATAAACACAAAACTCATGGCTACAGAAAGACATAGATGAATATTCATATCAGCTTTATTAATAATAGCTCCAAACTGGAAACTGTGCATAATGGAAACAGTGATGGTGTTCGCACAACTATGTTCATTTGTCAAAAAATTCATCTAAATGCATACTTGAAGAGGTGAATTTTATTGCATAGAAATTATATGTCAATAAACCCGGTTAAAAATTTTACAAACTCAGAAAAACATCCCTTTCCATCCCAATAATTAAGGTTTTTCTACCTTTTGACAATCATGTCCTCATAATCTGCCCTCCTGGCAGCCTCTGGTAATCACCAACCTACTCCCTGCGTCTATGAATGTTTTAAATTCTACATATAAGTGAGAGAATGGAATATTTGTTTTTCTGTACTTGACTTTTCTCACTTAGCATAATGTTCTCCCATTCCATCCATGGTCTTGCAAATAATAAAATTCCTTTCTTTTCAAATCTAAATACTGTGTGTAGTGAAATTAGGAAATAATATTGTATTGGACAGTCCAAAATGTCTAAGGGAGTTAATTTTAATTTCAAATGTTCTCACCACAAAAAATTATAAATATATGAGGTGATGGATGTATTAATTTGATTTAATCATTGCACATATAGTAGTCAGAAATCATAACATTAGATTTTACACCATAAATATATACATCCACAATTTGTCAATCTATAACCAAAAATAAACAATCAGTCAGCCCATTTGTCAAAAACCATTAGGCTATGAGTATTTTCTTAAACTGGAGAACTCATCTCAAAAAACATAGTAGTATCTTTACCAGCTTTTGCTCAAAATGCTCCATAAAATATATTAAAATTAGTTGATTCTCTGGGTATTTTTGTAGTTTCAATTGCGATAATGATGTACTAAGCATATTCAACCTGTGAATATGATTACCACATCATTTAATTTTTAAAATTAGTATAGATTTTATTTTATCTGATAAACTGCTTCCTTTACAGACCATTTAATATCAAATGAATTATCAGCACATGCTAAATTTCTTATCCTAAGACATTCGGTCTACAATAATCTAAGTTACAAATAACTGTTATAATAAAATTCAACATGCTCCTGCCATAATACGTTTTACTAATTTTATTTATTTGTTTTTATTAGTATTCATTGTCAGAGTAGTAGTATTCGTAAAGTGCTGACCAGGAAGTCTTGTCAAATATAGGTGATATCCATCATCATTATAATAGTGTCTGCTTTAGATGCACAGTCCTTCAGAGCTTTACTCACAGTCCATTAGAAAAAATTTTGAAAATAGTAACTCACTTTTACAAAATTCACAAAATGAAGCATCTATTGGTATGCAGATCTTCAGTTCTTCATGCAAATATTTTTCCTTCTCAGTATTTATGCAATATTTCATAAACATAAATTGCTTTGGGATAATTTAATATTGCAGACATTTTCTTGTAGGAACTGCTTTTGCCAGCCTATCAAACACTTCCTAGGTTACAGTCGGTCATTTATGTGTATTTTAGAGGTTTTTCCTAAGTAAATGAAATGCTTGTGATAGAAACAAGTAAGATAACATCAGTCACTACAATTTCAAAAAACAATGATCTACTTCATTTTTCTTGACGTTAATACTCTCTGTTACTTATTCCCAGCAAGTTTTATTTATTCTTCTCCAAGATCACAACGGGAATAATTCCAGATTCTATCTGGACAAGAGCTTTGATCTCTGAGCAGGCTATTAATGGCTTTCAAGGCTGAGATACTATTTTATGATATAGCTTCTTAGGCCTTAGGTACAGAGTATCACCATGAGACAAGTTAATACCTTGTCTCATAAGCATTTTGTATAATTGGAACTCCTAGAAAATGATTTCTACTAATTGTATCTTACTCAGAAATTCCACTAGGCTTGAAGTGAGTATTGATGGTTCCACAGTAATAATTGTCAAATGCACCACAGGACATTCTTTCAGCTTACAATAAGAATAGACTGTTTAGGGGTCCTCCTCATGAAGTGTTCACCCAGGCCAATAATTTCAAAAGTGTTCCCCGCACTTTCTTCTAGAATTTTTATAGTTTCATGTCTTATGTTTAAATCTTTAATCCAGTGTGAGTCTATCTTCGTTAGTGGTGACAGGTGTGGGTTCAATTTCAGTCTTCTACAGGTCGCCAGCCAGGTTTCCGAGCACCATTTGTTAAATAGGGAGTCTTTTCCCCACTGAATGTTTTTAACTGGCTTGTCAAAGATCAAATAGCGGTAAGTATTTGGGTTTATCTCTTGGTTCTCTATTCTGTTCCAGACATACACCTCTCTGTTTTTGTGCCAGTACCATGCTATTTTGATCACTATCGATTTAAAGGTGCACATATCTGCAAACCAGATTGTTCTATCGCTTCACTCACGGCAAAGCTGACAGAGAAGATCTTCACTGCTGCAGTCGCTCAAGCCCTGTCATCTCCTGAATTACTCTAACCTGTTCATTTAACTAGGTTTCAAAAACAGACAATGACGTTTAAAAATTGGTGCATTTGTATGATGAGTTGATCAAAGGTAATATTTCCTCATAATTTAATTGTTATGTATTTAATTTAAAAACACTACTCTTAAAGCTAAACAAGAATTGCCAAGGCCAGACTGAAGCTATCACGTGAAAAAACACACCATACATTGAACTAGACACCGCACTGGACACGGCCTCCTCAGCACTGGACGTGGACATTTGTGCATAGAAAGAACACACGTACTTGTTAAGCATTGGCTGACGTGCCCATTTTTAAAAAAATTAATTATACGATACCTAAGAAATTCCTTTTTCTTTTTTCCTCCAAGAGAAAAATTTTAGGGAATGAGCTGTAAACTAAATTGAAATCACACCTATGAAAAAGTTTATCAGTCAGAAGAAAAGCCGGTCTACCCTTCAAGGAAGCTCAAGCGAAGATACTAGTGAGTTCTCTTCACCAACTTCTACTCCTGAAGGGTAAATGTGTGACAGGATGACGTCTGCTTGAATCCTTTTGATATCATGAAAAGTATAAATAAGCAATCTACAGATAAAATAACTCAGATAAATTGCTATCTAGAACTATTTTTTTTTTCTTTGAGACAGGGCCTCAAGCTGTCACCCTGGATAGAGTGCTGTAACATCACAGCTCACAGCAACCTCCAATTCCTGGGCTCAAGCGAGTCTCCTGCCTCTGCCTCCTGAGTAGCTGGGACTACAGGCGCCCACCACAACACCCGGCCATTTTTTGTTTGCAGCTGTCATTGTTGTTTGGCGGGCCCGGGCTGGATTCGAACCCCCCAGCTCAGGTGTACGTGGCTGGCGCCTCAGCCTGTTGAGCCACAGGCGCTGAGCCTAGAACCATTTTTTTTTTTTAGAGACAGAGTCTCACTTTGCCACCCTCAGTAGAGTTCTATAGTGTCACAGCTCACAGCAATCTCCAACTCCTGGGCTCAGGCGATTCTCTTGCCTCAGCCTCCTGAGTAGCTGGGACTATAGGCACCCGCCACAACGCCCGGCTATTTTGTTGTTGTTGCAGTTTGGCTGGGGCCAGGTTTGAACCCTCCACCATCGGTATATGGGGCTAGGGCCCTACTCGCTGAGCCACAGGTGCCGCCCTAGAACCATTTCTGAAAGACTATCCAAAGTAGTACTACAGCAGAATGAAAAATAAAATCTAAGAAAGATAAAGATACAGCATATAAAAAACAGTGATATATAAATATATGTAAAATTAATTTTAAATGGTGGTTAATGATGTGGCTTAATTCTACTAAATGGCATTTAATAGAATTCTTAAGAAATGATTTTTAGGGACCAGGCATGGTGTGAGCTCAGCCCTATAATCCTAGCACTTTGGGAGGCCAAGGCAGGTGGATTGCTTGAGCTCAAGAGTTCAAGACCAAACTGGGCAAGAGTGAGACTCCGTCTCTACTAAAAACAGAAAAATCAGCCAGGCATGGCCCCAGCTACTTGGAAGGCTGAGGCAAGAGGACCATTGAGCCCAGGAGTTTGAGGCTGCTGTGAGTTGTGACACCACAGTGCTCTACACAGGGCACTCACCCAGAATGCGACTCTGTATCAAAAGAAAAAATAATGATTTTTAGGAAGTAGAGGCATAATGTGAACGATGCCAGACTCAGAGGCAAAAGAGCACCAAGTTTTTTTATTGGGAGAAGGGAAATTACAGATTTCTGAAATTAACAGAAACTATAAAGTCAAATATGTTAGTTAAAATAAATTGTAAACAATAAGTAGAAATAATATATTTAACTTACAACTAAAAGTTTTTTTTTTAAGGGACAAATATTTAATCAATATAAGGAAAGAAAAAGACCACAAGGAGGCAAAACAATAAGAAAACAAGATCTAAGGGACAATACCAAATATATTAGCTATCCCCCAAAATGTTAAATAAGCAGATAGAAGCAACTGAAGATCAATTCATTCAGCACTCACTTGACAAACCATTTGGTCCCTACCTCTGACCTAAGGGCACTTCAGTGCTGGAGATAAATAAAATAGACAAATTAAATGGGGCCTCCGTGCCTCAAGAATTCACAGTATAGGAAGCTAAAGAAAGTTATTTTATTTAACTTTGTGGGATTTTTAAATTAGGAATAATTGAAAGAAGGCAACCTATTATTTTTCCCATATAGGAATTATAAGCTCATATGTAGACAAGGCTTTCCAGAAAATTGTGCTGTACGGTATCTGAGTAAAGAGTTTCAGCTTTCTGTGAGAAATTATTACAAATGTTCATAAAAATGGCAAAAACGATATGCCAATCCTAATGAAAATTAAGAAGTGCTGAAACAGTGCAGGGGTACAGGAGCTGGGGAGAGTGATTCCCCTAAGCAGACACAATCAGAAAGCTCTACCCCAATTGTAAAGGATGTAACACCAGTTCAGATGACTTGCAAAGTATTTTTGCTTTGGTCTTATCCATCTTCCTCCTTGTCCCACCAAATAAAACCCCTATCATTATCCTTCCAGAGACAGGCTGATGTGTTTGTTTAAGATGAATGGTATCTTTAGACAAAACAGACTTCCTTCCATTTGCCCTTTTATGTAGTATTTACATCCAACCTCAGTGAAGGAGAAAGATGAGGGATTAAAAAGACTTCCTCTAGGTAAATATGACAAGGACTGCACACTCATCGTTATCTCTGGGTGAAAAAGACGGAGCGACTGGAATCAGCGGGCCAAGCGCCAACATTAATAATTACACTTGCTGCCTCCTTGTGCACATAGAAAACATTTATAAACTTTCTAAGAGGAGCTATTTTCAAGTGATGAAAGTCTGCCTAGCTGTAATGATAAATTTTTTAAAATAGCATACTGACTGAAGTACTGTCCCAACTAAAAACATACTCTCAGATCTTTTATACTAAACCTGGTAAATATTAACACATTAATTAATCTATTTAAGAACAGCATGGAGGCTATATTTTAGTTAAAATTTACTTTAAATTTATGCTGTTTTTGGCTAAAAAAAGTAGGCTCAATTTGATAAAGTAAAACACAAGTTGAAGTGGATTATGCATGATATATTTTTCCTGTAATATTTTACTAGTTATAAATTTTAGGGTACAAACTTAAGATAGCAGTCATTAAAAACAGAATGTAAAAATATTTTAATCTCCTTCGGTCATTAATCATGTCGTTTTTACCATATTGCCCTGAAAAGTTATTTGAAACAGATTAAAATGTTTGCTAAACCACAGCATCTCTGCTTCTGATCACCCTCTGTCAAACCATCTCTCAGAGACAAACTTAGGTAACAGAAACAGACAAGTTTCTATCGTTTACTTACGTACATTTTTGTTGCTTACATAGTGACCCAGAATTAGAAAAATATCTTTAGGAAATATCACATCAACAGAGAAAAATTATTGCAGATAAGAATAAGAAGAATAAAAAAGGAAGATCCTCACAATCATATTATAAAAATGACAGGTGAATTTTTATAAAAGAAATTAAAGTGTTTTCAAACCCCACAGGATTCTTTTCTTAAAACTGGTTACATTAAAATTAACCACATTTAAGAATAAACCTTGTCTTTAAACACTTCGCCCCAAATCTACAGAGTCATGTACAATAGATAATAAAACTTGTTACTAAGCTGCACATCTTTACAGTTAAAATAATTCTACTGCCAGTCCATCTGTGTTCATTTATGTTGTTTCCTACTTTGGATAAAAATATTCATTTATCCTTACTTCGTTGATACCCATACCACAATCAGTTTACAAATACTAAAATGTTATAAATGCTAACTAGCTGTTTAATCAACAACTAAATTAATTGCATGATTAAAGCGACAGTGGGATCTGTGATTATTTCTTTTCTTAGGTATGTGTAGGCGTACGAGCACCGGATGCTCAAAACCCTCCCTTCCCTTTGTTAACTACAAAATAAACAGGCTGCAGAGAGAGCTGAGCTTCTTTCATGCTTATCACAAGCATGTAAAAATATCCTACCAGTAGTAAATTTCTATGCCAAGAGTGATTCTGCTCAATATTATTCTAAAATAATTTACAACTAGCTTGCTTAGGACAATGTGCAAAACTCAATCTGGGTGAGTGATCAACGGAAGTCTGTGGAATTGACCAGGGGTGAATTAAATTGAAATTGCCTTTGTACTTCATCATGTGTTCACTAATAAAAATTGATATCGTTTTAACAAAATGCCATGTTGTAGTTCTATGAAGTTACTGCCATATCTCACATGACTATTTGCTAGCTAGTAAAATTCTCACGTTACATAAAATGCTTTCTTTCTTTACAAAGAAAACTTTTGAAAAACATTGTACTTCATCATTAATAAATTTTAACGATTTTAAGCTTTCTGGAAGCAAATCTTGCATTCTTATGTAACATATATAAAGCAAACACACTGGAAACCACCGGGAACCCTGAGTTCTGGAGATGCAGGATTCTTCTACAACCCTGAAAAACAGATAAAATCATACAGCTAGAAAAAATAAATGTATCAACAAACTACTTTAAAAATGTTCCTAATAAACTAGTAAAATTCAAGAACCTTGACAATACTTCAAGGAATACTGCTAACTAAAAAGCAGATTGTGATTGGGCTCGGCGCCTGTAGCACAGTGGTTATGGCACCAGCCACACCCAGGTTGGCACATTTGAGCTAAACAATGACAACTGCAACAACAACCAAAAATAGCCAGGCATTGTGGCGGGCACCTGTAGTCCCAGCTACTCAGGAGGCCGAAGCAAGAGAATCGTTTAAGCCCTGGAGTTTGAAGTTGCTGTGAGCTGTGACGCTATAGTACTCTACTGAGGGTGACATAGTGAGACTGTGTCTCAAAACAAAATAAAATAACAAAAAGAAATTGAATTCCTATATAGTAGAAAAAGCAAATATGTAAATGAAATTTGATATCAAATAAGCCACAAAATAGAATTTAAACAAATTCCCACAAAGATAGCTCTAATGTATTATATGTGAATGAATTTTACTGCCACTTTCATTCATACTATAAAGGTATATTTTACTTTTAGCAAACAATGACACAGAAAAAAATTAATTTTAATAGACTATTGTGACACACATGAAAAATTTCAATCTAAAATGTTAGAATAAAACCCCAAACTCTGTAATTGATTGGGGAGCTCAAGCCTTATTTTCACTGAGCAACTGATCTAAGCATATGAAGTTCCAACGTAACAGATTCAGCTATTAGAGCCTGTCACCCCCTCCCGTGTCCAGGCCCTTTGCCCCTGACTCTCCATCCTTCCCACTACAGGGAAGAAAGAAGGCCTGCACCTGCTTCATTGGAGGATGGACTAGGAGTTTGCTCCCACTCCTTTAATTTGATCTTGTGCATATGACTTGCTCAGCAAAGATCACTAGACATCTTTTGGGTAAATAATTGAATGAAGGGCAAGGGAACTGGCTCTACCAGCTTGGCCAACGGAGCCTTAGCCCACCTGATACGGAGGCTGGTGATGCGCTCCCACAGCTGGGCTTGCCCTCTGTCACCCAGGACACGACAGGTGGGAAGACCCGACCCCCAGCAGCAACCGGCCTGTGCCGGCCAAGTCCGTGTGAGCGTGAATGGTTTTAAGTCACTGGTTTTGAGGGGACCTTTTACAGCACATTCCTGTGATCACTCTGCCTGACAGGCTTTGCGTGTCAGGGGACACGGTGCTCCATTTCTGCAGGACTGCCAGTTTAAAGGATCGTCTTCAGGTTGGATACTACAGCCCCTCATTATTCATTCAATTATTTACCCAATAAATACCTAGTGATATTTGCCACTAGATAAAAACTACAGGCAAATAACTAACTACTTGCCAAGGAGGAGTCTAGGCACTGGGCCGTTCAGGGTGACTAACACCAGCTACCATAAATAGCACAAGTCCTCAGCGGCTTGACACAACAAGAGTTCACCACGTGAGGCCCGTGAGTGAAGAGGGTCACGGCGAACGGTTCTCCTGAGTGCATCCACTGCAAGAACAATGTGGGCAGCTACAGCCCTTCCACACTGTGATGTCCCACGTGCACCTGGGTTAACCTCAAAGCCGGAAAGAGATGTGAGAGAAGATGCCTGGTCCCTTGTGCTGCAAGAGCTGGAGTCAGCAGACCCCACGCAGATGCAGGGTCTGGAAGCCACTGCCCAGCGCTCAGCAGCCACTTCCACTGGCCAACTCAACACTGCAGAGGGTGGAATGAGTCTTGGTTGTCAAACATTTCTGCTGCAATTAGAGAAGAAAACAGTGACTTCCAAACTCATGGGACTTTTATTTATTGAGTAGTTATCCCAGACCTGATACCGGGGCTCCAAAGGTGAATGAGACCTGGCTCTTGCCTTCAAGAAACTCAGGGACTCAGGAAGAAGAAAGGATTTAGGCACGTAACAGGCAGGGGCTGACTGCTGTGATAAATGCAAGCCCGAGGGCGGACGTCCGCAGAGAAGAAGGCTGGAGGCTGGGAAGGAGTCAAGGCAGACTACGGAACAGAGGTGGCAGCGCTTGTGGGGGGAGCGTTAACAGGTGAGTAGGAGCTCGCTGGAAGGGTGGAGGAGAGAGGGGATCTTATGTGGAGAAAACAGGGCTCAGGGCTTCTGTCCCGATACAGCTATGGGGTGACAGAAAAGCAAAGCACTGGTGTACGCAGGTGGTAAAGCAACTTCAGGTTTCACGTATGACTTGGGATAACGTCACTTTCCTTTATGGAGCAGCCGTCATTCGCTGCTTTGGAATAGCATCCTCTACTGTTGTCCCTACTACAGGAGGCAGACATAGCTCGTGAAATGCAGGGTCCACGCAAGCCGCTGTCACCAGAGCACACGGTGTGCAGGACTGACCCGCAGGGACGGTGACATCGCAGAAACACATAATTGGCTTGGCGCCTATAGCTCAGAGGCTAAGGTGCCAGCTACATACACCAAGCTGGTGGGTCCGAACCCAGCCTGGGCCCGCCAAACAACAATGACGGCTGCAACCAAAAAATAGCTGGGTGTTGTGGCGGGCACCTGTAGTCCTGGCTACTTGGGAGGCTGAGGCAAGAGAATCACTTAAGCCCAACAGTCTGAGGTTGCTGTGAGCTGTGACGCTACTAAAGGTGACATAGTGAGACTCTGTCTCAAAAACAACAACAACAAAAAACCCACTCAATTCAGGTAAAAATAAAATCTCTCCTTTCAAAGCCCTTGTCAGATAAAATAGGAACCAAATAAATAATGATATAAAGGGCTCATTATCAAGAATCAGGTTGGTCTAATAAATGTGCATCAAACTCTCACACTAGGGGCAGCACCTGTGGCTCAAAGGAAGGGTGTTGGCCCCACATGCCGGAGGTGGCGGTTTCAAACCTAGCCCCTGCCAAAAACAATAAAAAACAAAAGCAAACAAACAAAAAAAAACTCTCTACACTATAGAGAATATAGTTTTCAAATTACCTATAGAAAAGCCACGAAAATTATATACATTAGGCCCCCAGATAAAACTTTAATAAGTATTGAATAACAGACTCACAAAAATGTATTTATGGTGAGGTGACATTCCTTGACATACCAAGTGAAGAAACTAAAAAATATTTTTAAAAGCAGAAAGTAAAAAAAATGGGAAATTTAAAAATATTTTCCTAATAATTATTGTGTCCAAAAGAAAACCCACACTGCAACTATTTAAAGTACAATATAAAAACCTGTAGGAGTCAGCCAAAGATTTAATGAAGGAAATTCATAGCTTTACATGTTCTAAGAAAGGAAAAAAATACGAAATTTAAGTATGTGACATAATGGCACACATGAAATTCCAGAAAGCCAGTTAAAAACTATTGGAAGTGAAAGAGACTTCACTTGGATCGCCGTGATCCAAACCTCCGCTTCCCAGCCCTTCAGACTAGAGGTCTAGGTCCATGAACCTGCAACCAAGTAAGGGCCCTACGGAGAAGGCTGCTTACCTCGTCAGCCTAACCTTCTAAAAACAAGGGAATAAAACCAACAAGAACACTGGTATTCACAGGCATTTGTCACTGTAGTTTTTTGTTGTTTTTTAATGATAATCAAATGTGAAATGTCATTCTTTCATGAAAGCTATAGAAAAACTGTAACCCAACATTAGTATCATTAGGCAGACCTATGAAGAGCCAAAACAGAAAACAAAGTGAAATGGTTCGAATAAAAGCAAAGTCAATTTGCCTAAACCTAAAATATATCAGCTTATGTTCAAATATCAAGAGCTCTTTGACTCACCACCTAGAATTTAAGTTTAGCCTTGTTAGGCCTCCTTAGCTAAATATGCAGAGAAATCTGTGTAAATTTGTAAAATGGACCAATCAGCGTGAGTTAAGATTCCATGACGGAAGAAACGACACCCACGGTGTCCACACGCGTCCTTCATCATCTGGCGGGTTCTGCCCAACGAATACGTGTGGAATGAATGAACAGATGAACGATCAACATTTCTTACACCGATTTAAGTATTCTGATATAAAAGTTAATATTTTATTGTCTGTATTTTTCACGATTATGGGAGCCTTTAGAATAAGAAATTTAAGATGAGGAATTGTACCCCAAAAGCGATTGTCAACGTTTTCTCACCCAAGAGCTAAAAATAATTCCCTTCTTAGTATTTCTTGAGAAAGGCTTACTATGTTAGGAAAACCGTCTCAAATTGCAATAAACTTTCAAAACTCTATACTTCCTCTACACCCAAATTCCCTCCAACTTAGTGACTAGCACGGCAGCCTACTCCATTTTTCTCAGACCTTATGTTTTTGCCTCAAGCTTCAGTTGATTCTATTCTTTGATTTCCTTACCCTGGTGCAGAGTCCTTTTTAACTACAGACCCTAAAAGCGCCACTGGCTGCTCTTTGTTCCTTGGAGAGTTTTTCCCTCGCCACATAATTGTATTCTGTGGTGCCTTTCATAACCGCGTCTTTCAGGGTTGCCGAACCTTCTACACCCGGCTTAGTTTAACGTGAGCCCCTCCTCTGCTCTCCACACTGAACCCTGCTCATTAGGGCTCCTAATCCCCCTCATTTGCTCTCATGAAATCCTACCCGGGTCCTACGAGCCGGCAGCACAGCTACTCCGAGCAGCCCAGAATCAGCCACCACTAAACAGGAGCTTGTTCACTTTCTCAGCCAACGTGACTCTGTAGGAAAAACCTTTGCTTTGAATGTTTATGGCCCATTTAACTTGGCATTCCGTTTTCTCACCCAGACCCTGCCTGAGAAGGCGGAAGCACAGGCTCACAGCACAGGCAGCCCTCAGCACGGCTCCAACCTTCCAGCTTCAGCCCCTCTCCAGCAGAAAGCTCGTCTACTTTGACAGAACGGAAACAATGACCCCGGATGCTGTTATTGACGAGCAGATTCCAGCTGTACCAGGAAGAGAAAAGCATCTTCTCCAGTTACTCTGCCAGCGCTGTCCTTCTCCAAATGGGTTGAGTCTGCAAGACATGCAGGTTCTTGGAATTTGGCTTCAGGGCTGACTCCGGGTCTTTTCAGCAGCCCTTCCTCCCACTCTGGCCTGAGACTAGCTGTCACCCTGGCTGAGGGATATTTACAGAAGGGCCAAGGCAGCACACATTTTGGGCTTCTTTTAACTTCCTGGGAAGCTTGGTTAAAAAGAAATCTTAATAGTGGACTGAAGAGTTGATGAAGGCTGCCAAGGTGCCCCGCTGTTCACGCTTCACCCTATGCATGTCGCTGTGACCCTCCCCAGCAGATGACAGAAAAGCAAAGGTGGCGGGAGCTCTTTGTGCGACTGGTCCGCTCCACACACTGACCTCCGGGCGCGGCGGTCTGCACAGCCCCTCATGCACTCTGCTCCACAGTCTCTGCCTGTTTCAAAGCGTGTTTCTCCTGAGATTGGATGTGCGGCTTTCATGTTTAATCACCACGTTAACCCAATGCTCTGCTTCCTCCAGCATCAACTGACTTCCCTTCTTGGGAGGTGAGGAGGAGAGCACAGCCTCTCGCTACTTCTGAACATAGAAGGAAGTCTGTTTAAGTCTGTTAGTGAAAGCACGGACTCCCCCCTCAATCCCAGGCAAGCAACATTAGCACACCAACTAGGAAAAGGTGTTAAAATGGAAACCTTAAAACTCCTTTAAAAAGCTGGGCTGACTGTTCTCAATAAGCAAAGCCAAAAACTGTAGGTGATTGAGTTATAAATCAATAGAACTTTTAAAATCAGTATGTAACGCAGTACAGAGACCACAGCTAAATGGCAGCTAAAGTTTTCACCAAATTAATCTTGATGACAATACCTTTCTGAGATTCTCAAATCAGAATTAATTCAGCACTTCTGTATACTGGTTGAAAGTTTTCTTAACCACACAATTCAAACAGAACTTTCAAAGAGTCTTTTCTTTTCTTTGAGACAGAGTCTTACTTTGTCACCCTGTGTAGAGCGCTGTGCTGTCACAGCTCACAGCAACCTCCAACTCTTGGGGGTGATTCTCTTGCCTCAGCCTCCCAAGTAGCTAGGACTACAGGCACCCGCCACAGAGCCTGGCTATGTCTTCATTGCAGTTGCATTGTTGTTTGGCAGGCCCGGGCCAGATTTGAACCCGCCAGCCCCAGTTTATGTGGCTGGCGCCCTAACCACTGAGCACAAGGCACCGAGCCAACAACCAAAAATTTTTAATATGTACTGGCAATAAAAATTTTCCTTCCTTCCTCCTGAACCTCACTCCACAGCCTAAAACTCATTTATATAAACTACAATTATTGTGCAGTAAGCTGTGTACACATTGAGTACTTTTCTTAGGGAAAAAAAATATACACACACACAAATATATATGTAAACACACACCTATGTGTGTGTGTATAATTTGACTTTGAAATTCTTTCCTTTATGGCTAGTCATTGACCATAGTATTTATTTTTTAAGGTTTTTTTTCTTTGTGAGATTGGCATCTTCCTTCATTTAAAAAAAATCTTACTTTGTCAGAGCTATATACAACATTAAACAGAGCTAGTTTATTTTCTGTATTTGATGAATAGAGACTCTGAACCTATTAAATTCATACATTTAATTGTTCCAATATGTTACCTTATATCTAACCAAAATTTGCATTATATGGAATGCCAAAGAGTAAATTCCTAGCTTCCTTTGTCATGATCCCTTTGCCATGATTCCTTCGTTCAATAATAAGCAAAAAAAAAAACTACCTGTTTCTTAATTTGAAACCATCTGAATTCTTTCCACAACGTATTTAAGTTAAAAATTAAAAGAATAAATAAACTTTTAATCAGTGCTCCCCTAAGACTTTCAGAATAGAGAACTTTGTAGTTTTCAAAGACATGCAGATGTTATCCTTTGTAGACACTTAAAAAAATTTAGGATTTGAAAAAAGTAAGAGTCATGGACAAAATCTTTGGTCACGAGAGTGAAAGATGTGTACTTATACAGATGTTATAACTATTTCCATGATAAATACTAACCTTTAGTACAGGAACTCAGTAGCACACTTTGAAAATTTAACATAAATTACCTGACTCTGACAATAGCTGCCTAATATTTCAGTGTCGTACACTATTTCCAGATTTTACCTTCAAAATGACACAAGTAGACTTTTTCACTTTTAAAAGCTATATTCCAGACTCTGTACCCTAAAACCAGTTTCTGACTTGCTGTTTAGGCAATTAGATCAGATCAAAATAAAGAGAATTCTTGATAAATATTTGGTGACTGCAGAGGTTTAAAAAAAGACATTTTATGTAAAAATTCATTCTCTATCAATGTTATTCACTTTATTCATTTATTTTTTATTATACATAAGGATTTTTAACTATTGAAAAAAGAAAAAGATTTTTCACTTTATTCCGAGCCACCTTTGAATCAATAAAAGAATCAATTGCTTCTCAGCCTTTTGGTTCAGATCAAAAGCATAAAAGGCAGCTGGTATAACACCATCCTGCCTTTATTCCCCAATGCTATTAACCAAAAATTTTTTTTTTTTTTGCAGTTTTTGGCCGGGGCTGGGTTTGAACCTGCCGGCATATGGGGCCGGTGCCCTACTCCTTTGAGCCACAGGCGCCGCCCCCAAAAATGGCTTTTTTGAGATAGAGTCTTGCTCTGTCACCCAGGCTAGCGTGCCATGGCCTCGGCCTAGTTCATAGTAACCTCAAACTCCTGAGCTCAAGTGATCCTCCTGCCTCAGTCTCTAGAGCAGCTGGGACTACAAGCACCCGCCACAACACCCAACTAGTTTTTCTATTTTTAGTGGAAACAGTGTCCCACTCGCTCAGGCTGGTCTCCAACTGCTGAGCTCAAGTGATCATCTGGCCTTGGCCTCCCAAAGTGCTGGGATTATAGTGATAAGCCTCTGCACCAGGCCTACAATGTTTATCTTACACTATAACTGACACAAATGATTTCAGAAGCCCCAGAACACAGAATAGAAAGATTACAGGAGTCATGGTTCTCAAATGAATTTGTTAACTAAAAAGCACAGACTTCACAGTTAAGAAGTCTCACTAGGGCGGTGCCTATGGCTCAGTGAGTAGGGCGCCAGCCCCACATACCAAGGGTGGTGGGTTTGAACTCGGCCCTGGCCAAACCGCAACAAAAAATAGCCAGATGTTGTGGCCGGCGCCTGTGGTTCCAGCTACTCAGGAGGCTGAGGCAAAAGAATCGCCTAAGCCCAAGAGCTGGAGGTTGCTATGAGCTGTGATGCCACCGTACTCTACTGAGGGCGACAAAGTGAGACTCTGTCTCTAAAAAAAAAAAAAAAAAAAGTCTCACTAAATTCATAAAGTTAGACAATAAAAGACAAAGTTTATGAAGAAGAAAAAGTGTTGGCTCCTTAAACATCGCTATCAAAAAGAACATGTTCCTTTGTGGCTATAACAAGTACAAACATTTTTTAAGTTATAATACAATGAAACTCAAACCATAGTAAAAATATCACTTTAAAACTCAAGTTACATACTCGTCTGTAAATTATTTTCTCCTGGAATTAAAAACTAATGTTCATCTATTAACAGTCTACCAAAGGATCTACCTCCTTTATACCAAATATGAGGCAATTTTTGAACTTAAATTGTAATTAAACCATCAGAAATTCTGCAGTGCATAAATCTCAGCAAGTGACACAAGGGTCAACCCGGAGGATTATAGGGCTTCATTCGTTAGGAAAAAACCTATTGAGGTTGATATGCTGCTATTTGTGAGAATGTAAATTTTGCCTTAATATATACAAAATCATGACCTAAAGTGACCTTAATTTTCTGTCACACCAATAAAACATTTTTTGAAAAAAAGAAAAAGTAATACATCATAGACAAATGTCTGTTTCCACAGGCTGGACCTCTTGACGTCTGCTGATTAAATGCACCCCCACATTTGGTGACAACCGCTTGCAGATAAATCTCTCATTATTCAGGGGCTATATCCACTGAGAAGATCATACTGTTTTGAGCAGTAAGTATGTAAGCTCTATTTCTGCTTTTAAGATGAGACTCTGCCCTCGAGGGCACGCCGGGCGTCTTGCAGAACTATGCAGGCGCCCAGAGTGGACACTTGCGTCACGGCTTGGGGCAGTCGGGGGCCCTGCTCTGCGGCGAGACTCTCCGTGTGAGGAGCCCAGCCAGTCTGTTCAAAATCAGAATGCTCTTGATCTGACAAATTACTCCACAGAGAATAATGTCAATAAAATATACTCAGAATAGCATTATTAATGTGAACATACCTGAACCGGAATCAAATTTGGTTTCTGACCTGCAAAGTGAAAGAAATTTTTTACAATATAAAAACTGTTTGTGAAAGAACTATTATTTTCGGGGGCGAGGGGTATCATAGTTACAGATTTCAGTATATTGGTCAAGAAGTAAAACAGCTTTCTAAGATGTCAATATTTATTTTAACCATTTTTAAATGCATTGGCCTAGGCCCCCTCGCACATGCACGTACCAATAAAGACAGCAGAGTGTGGAAAAGCTATTAACTATTTAAACCTATTTCTGAAAGAGAATAATTGTTTGTAAAAAGCACTTACTATTTACAGAATTAGAATAATGCAAAACAAACCAAATTTATAATTATCCTCTTTATTATTATTAAAGATTTTAAATTATTCTACACCGAGTAATGTTTTCCTAAATTCTTAGCACACAGCAAATGAACCTGGTCACCCCATACATTTAATAAGAAGGCGGCCTTGTGGGAACATTATGTCTCAGATATAGGTTAATACTGGTTGTAAATTCAGAAGCCTTTGAAGCTCTCGGTTCAGCTGTGGGAAAACTTCTGTCGGGTAATTACTCTCAAGATGCTGCTGGTGTGCTGTCAAGCAGAATTAACCCTGTGACTGGGCCGTCTACACAAGCGCTAGAGACGGCATTGTCCATACCGCGGGCACAAACCAATTAGCAGGCTGGCCCCGCTTGGATTCTATGGCACGTTGGCAATCAATAGCAACACGCTCCCAGCCGCACGGCGGCTACGACGGCCAGCAGGAGCCCTGTTAAAGGATGTTACGTCGACAGAGAAGATTTCTTTTTTCCTGGGGAAATGTAGTTAACTGAGTGGGAAAGAAGATTGCTTTGAAATTGTGCCAGGGCACCAAAGCACTTTTGGAAGCGGTGGCTTTCTTCACCTAAATTAGCTTCAAGGGACATCATCAAAGAGGGAGGACAGGATAAACTCAGCAGCTTCCTTGGTCCTCGAAGTACATTTTCTCAAATGCTCTCCAGTGACATTCCACCTGCCACTTCACAGGGTCAGCGGTCTCTCCGCGTCTGTGGGCACCACCGCTGTGACCCCGGCCCACCTTCTCCCCAAAGCCGGACCCCGCCCCCAGTCCTCAGCTCGGTCCCTCGCACACGGCTTTGCCTCCAATTCCAGGTTCCCGTTTTTCCTCCCAATTCTGGCAAGGCCTTCCTCATCCATCCCTCCCCCGTGTTTCCTGCACCCCTGGGCACAACTCTCGGCACAACTCTCACCACACTCACCACGCGTCACCCTCCCGGGCCCCTCGTCCTGTCCCTAGCAGGCCGAGGACAGCCCCGCAGCCCCTGCACCATGCTGGGTGCAAACACGCATCCCTCACCTCCGGAACCAGGCCATACCAGCCACGCCTGTCTGCCCTGCCCTTGACATTGGCATCCACAGGCTTCTCTTCCCCAGCATGTAAGTGCCCCGGAGCCTGCTTTGCAGCCTCCTTCTCCTCTGTGCCTCACGTGGTCAGCCCTCTTCCTCTGGCTTTGAGATCTAAGCTCACCACGGACAGACTTTTCCATGTCCCATCTCTTTCTTTCCTGACTTTCCAGCATATTCCCCACTTAAGCCACAGGCACTGCCCTTGGGGGGTTCACTGGAGCTTCCTAATGCTAAATGCAAAGCCCTGTCCCTCCCTTCCTTCAAGGAGCCTCTCTCCTCCACTGGACACACTGCCACGTTTCCTGTCTGCCGATTACTTCTTCCTCCAGAGTTCACTCCTCAGCACCTACACCACCCTGCCCACAAGGAGGGGCAGTGACTTTAACCAGTGTGCCATGGCCCCTGCTGTGCCCGGAAAGGATCTTCAGTGGGCCAAGAAAATTTTTAAAGATCACTAATTAATTATTTTCAAAAAACATTCAACATGCACAGTCATTGTTTTTACTTTTTTTTTTTATGGACATAATTTCAGTGTGCTGTGAAAGTTTAACTGAAGGTTCGAGTGTGCCATGAGACACAAAATGTTCTGGATGTGTTTCTAAATCACCTGGAGAGCTCACTAACACGCAGCTTTCCAGGACACCATCAGGGGTTCTGATTCAGCAGATGAGGCCTAGACATTTGCATTTTAACAAACCACTAATCAGAATTCAAATCATCCTCTCAACAACTTCGCACTGGAAAATCTTTAACTATCTCCCAACCCAAATATCCAATTAACAAACACAGTGGCCTCAAATGCCACACTCTGGCAATCACAGCATCATTCTAGAATTGTCCTGAACCCCAGCAGTGGGTCATCCCACCTGCTGAGTTCACACCCCTCCCCTCTCAGTAGCACCACCTGCAGGCCTGCCTTAATTACCCCCAAAGCTCTCTCCCTTTAGACTCTAGTGCGTGCAGGGTCCCCACTATTCTCCACCCAGAATGTCCTGAGCCACCTCTCCACCCCATGTGGGCCTTTCTTCAGGACTGACAGTGCCATGAGTGTGCGTGGACCTCCAGTCCAAGGGGCGGCCAAAGGCTGTTAATTGAAGGAGGGAGCTTGGACCTTCGTGCTTGAGGGCCCTTGGCCCCTAGAGGTCTGGAAGGAAGGACGACAGGAGGGCAGGACCCCCTGCCCGCACTCAGGCTCAAACTAGATGGCCTTGGAACCCGATACCTGCTTGTTAGAGGCAGAGAAGGGACGATGGGTGGTGGACAGAGTCTGGCAGCAATACAGAGAAAGGAGTTTTTAATTTATGGACCCCAAAGCCTCTGGAAGCCAAGGCTGAGTAGACCGGCCCCTCTTTCCTCCCACTTGGCCCAGGCGCCATTGCCCTGGCATTTCCTTGGGGTAAATTAATAGTCTTTTGATGGGATACAAAATTACTTTTAAATTTGCACTATTCTTAGTTATTTAGCATAAGTGGTTTTACACACCATTTTCATTTTTATAAGGAGTATTTGTCAAGGTAAGTTGGTGTGTCCTTCCCTAACAACTTACTGCCTGGATTTATAACTCTACCATACTCAGCTGTACTGCGTACATGCTCCCTGCAAAGGTCAGGGCCAGCCTAACTATACCTCGCCATGTGAAAACACAGGCCTCATTAAGGGTCCTGAACAACAACACTCCAAGTGGCTGGCTGGACACTAAGCATTCAGGCCTCTGCATGGTGCATGGGGCCTCCACAACCAGCCCCAGCCCCACCCAAACCAGGGCCTTCATGTCCAGCCCCAGCCACACTGAGCATCTCTAGTCCAGCCCCAGCCCCACCCACACTGGGGCCTCCACTCCCACCAGTCCAACCATTGCCATCCTTATTTCTCGGCTCACCAGTGCAGTTACTAAGAAGGCGTAGTAGGAATTAGTGCATAAACAAGTCTACAAATGAACTAAAGGATGAAAATAAGATATAATGAACAAAATCTCCAGGAAATACCTATTTTGAGATATAAAAAATCATGTCAGAGAACTGTCCTCAGATTGTCTTATCCTCTTGAGAGACAGCTGCTCAACAAATAAAATATGCATGTGAAGTACACAGAAAACATCTTCACAAACCCCGTAGTGCCCTTAGATAGCAGTTAAAAAAAAGAATATTTTCAGAATTCTCAGACTAGTACTCAACATTCAAAAAGAACACAGCTACTCTATTAATAATTAAAACTAAAACAGGCAGTTAAAACTATCACTTTTGAGGTAACTGTGCCACTGTGGGCAGTCATCATCTCCGGGGATGATTTCTATGACATTTTACACACAGAGACACAAAGGGTTCCTCATATCAGACTATGGACCACGGGCGGCGTCCGTAGCTCAGTTGGCAAGGGCGCTGGCCACATACACCTAGACTGGCGGGTTCGAACCCTGCCCAGGTCTGCTAAGCAACAATGGCGGCTGCAACCAAAAAACAGCCGGGCGTTGTGGCGGGAGCCTGTAGTCCCAGCTACTTGGGAAGCTGAGGCGAGAGAATCGCTTAAGGCCAAGAGTTGGAGGTTGCTGTGACTACTGAGGACGACAGAGTGAGACTCTGTCTCTAAAAAAAAAAAGAAAAAGAGAACAGACTAAGGATTATGATTATTTCTACTCTCAAGTCCTCTTGGAGAAAGCCAGTAAAATATAGATAGGAACAAGTAAGTGACAAGTGTGTAAAAAAAGAATTCATATGTAATTCAGATTATATAAGATTTATGATGTGCTTATTTTCAGTAGTATACTATGCTGGATAGGAGGAATACCAAAAAATGCATAAAATCAGGTACAATGTGCACAAATATGATTGTCTCCATAATCAGACCCATGTCATCTTTGGATTCCAAACTCACATCTCAGGTAAAAAATATTCCACCAGTTCTTCTAGCAATTAGCAGAGAAGTGACGGCGGGACATTAGCCCAGTTACCGCCTTCCAATGCCATCCTCCCATTTCTTCATTTTAGAAGTAGAACCTCTGAGTTTTAAGTGAGCATATGGACAGTATTTCCACACTGTATCCCAACTCTCATAGCTCGTTCTGACCACATGACTAAGTCCTTGCCAAAGACGCGAGCAGAGAGATGTGTGAACATCTGGGTTACGCCCTGACAGGGAGGGAGGGAGGACTCCACCCCCCGCCCCCACCGGCTTCCTACTGCCTGGGATGCGAGTGTGACTCCAGGAGCTGAAGCAGCCATTCTTAGATCGTGAGAGAAAAGCCAATATTAGAATAATACTAGAGTTAACAATTAGTTTAAAACTTTTAGGGTTAAAATTAGGAAAGGGAAGAGGAAGAGAGAGAAGAGTGAAGAAAGAAGGGAAGGGGAGAGAAAAGGCCAATGTGTCCAGAAAGCAGTGACTTTGAGAACAGTGAGAAATGAAGTCACACAATTCGCCAAGGGCACATCGCAAGTGTAAAGCCATTGTAAGGAGTTACGGCTTTGAAAGGTAGGAGATAACTCATCATAAGTTTTAAAAACCAAATTGTTATGTAATTAAATGTATTTATATCTTTACTTTGGTATTTGAAGAATGAACTACAGTGGACAAAAGCCAAAGAAGAGAGCCCACTCGGTTTCTAACACTGCTGGCTAATAAGAGAAGCAGACTTCTCGGAAAAACGGCAAACTGTAGAGCTGGGGCAGCAAATGCCAGAAGCCGGCGAGTCAGGCAGATTGCAAGGAAGTGCTCAAAAACAGAACAGACAGAAAAGACACCCTAGGTTGGTGGGTGTGTCAAAGGGACACAGGAGCCAGATGAAAGAGTTCCTGGGGCCAAACCTAGAACAATATAAGCGAAAAGTAAACCGGTATTGGATTACAGCCCGAAGTATGAAATAAACCCCGGTGGGTCAGCACTGATGTGATGGTGGAATGACGGGTGAAATCAATAAACAAATGAGAGAAAGGAGCCGGTCTCCCGCAGAAAGGCTCCAGATAATTAGTGTAGGTGCTCTGCCCTCCAGGGAGCACAGATTGGCACTGCTTGACCCCAGGGACACAGGACTTCCTCGCAAAGGCTGCTGCAGGGAAAGCGGGGGAAGGCGCTTATAGCAGAGAAACCTAACAAACACCAACGTGATCAAGACCAGACTCAGAAGTGACGTCATGTTGTCACTAGGGACCCTGAGACAGGTGACGAGAATAATACTCCCAAAAGTCCATCACCCCAGTCGAACTGTGAGAAAAACACCAGACAAATCCAATAAAGGGGCATCCTGAGAGATGCTTGACCACTCCTCCTAAAACAGGCAAGGTCACCAAAAAAAAGGAAGGCCTGAGAGACGGTTGCCACCCAGAGAAGCCAAGGAGACTGTGTGACTCACACAGAAAAAAAGACACTGGGAAAAAACCACGGAAATATGAACAAAGTATAGGCCTTAGTTAACCATAATACACAATATTAGTTGATACTTCATAACAAATCTACCATCCTGATGTAAGATGTTAATAATGGGGAAGCTGACTGAAAGGGTTCCTAGGAGCTCTCTGAACTATCCCCTCAATTTTTTTGTAAACCTATAACTGTCATAAAAAAATTAAGTCTATTTTTTAAAAAGCCAAAGGAGAGAGACCCATAGTAGCTCAGGTCACAGAGGTAGTAACAGTGACAGTGGTTCAGACCACAGCACAGCGATGGAGACGGCCTAAAGGCTCTGGGGGGTTCGGTGCAGCGTCTGAGAATAGTTACCAACAGGTTTTTGCTTAGGTAACGTGGTGGATAATGAATGGTACCTTTATTTAGTTAACGGAGGAAAAAATAAAAGAGTAACTTTTGTTGCTTTGGAGTCATTTGTCACTTCTATTTCTTGCTAACTCCTAATTCTTGTGAGCTGATAGGATCAATAAGAAAACTTCAAGCTGACTAGTTCCCCCAAAGGATCTCAGATTAATCTACTTATTTATCATAAAAATGCCAAAATCCTATTTCATAATAGATTGGTATATAAATGCTTTGAAAAGATGTGGCATAAAATGTTTCTTGACCTAATTTAGGGACAAAAAAATCAATACTCATTTACTGGTTCCCAAGGCCCAAATCAATGATTCTATCTGTATGATTACCTGAATTACATTAAACTTATGAAAAGCACAGATTAAAGTGTTTCAAAATCTTTTAAGTTCTCTAGATAATCCTGAGAACCATTGGCCCACAGCGTATTTCTTTAAAATAAAGACAACCTCTTATTTAAAATAACAAAGCATGCCATCTTTCAAATTACTCCAATCTTATTAATAACTTCCAGAGTTAACTTTCTGCCCAAGAGAGAAGTGAAAAATTCTCCCTCACTCTGTATGAACTTCCACACTGAAAAGATTTTAAGCATCACTGTTACGAAGTTATGTTTGTGGGAAGCACTGAGCTACATTCCAAACAAGTAAAAATCCCTGGAAAAGACCCAGTCCTGGCACCAAAAAAAAAAAAAATTACATTTGCTACTTTCTTGGTGAATTTATTAAAACTATTATTTTATTTCATGATGGTCGTCTCTGGACACTTGAATAAAATTATAAAGTCTGAGAGCTCATGAATTCCTCAGACTGGGTCAGCAGATCACCTAAAATCACTCATCACTAAAAAGATAAATTTCATGTGGACAGGAAAACTACACTTTGTTAACCCCCTAGGCCAAACTAATACAAAACCAAATACACAAGATTCACTATCAGGAAATCTTTTCTGAGTCTGGAGACTAGGAGAAGCTCGGTGGAGAGTCTGCACACTCCCCTCCCCGGGCACAGTCCGAGGGCACTGGTGGGGGGCGGGGGGTGCTCGCTACATGCAAAGCGCTCTATTTGAAGGAAGAGGTCTTGTTTAAAGCAGCCGTAATTTAGCCAATAAAGCCCTTTATCATTTTAGGTCAACAGTTTGGACCTCAATCAGAGCAACTGGGTTGCTGGTTCACGCTGAAGGGCCAGGTACAATCGGCTGGTCAGTGCGGCTCTGTCTCTGAGGCTGAATGGGTCTTTGCGGTCAGTATAGATTCCAACTCCTGGGTGGTCCTCCAAAGCAGCTCAAAAAGGGCACGCCGCAGAGGTACTGGGGTTAATTCATACTTATGCAGACTGTGCGTCATGCGACTGCCATTAACACTGTACGCTTAGGTGAATACAGAGCAGCAGGACGAGCAAAGCTCCAGCAGCGTAAAGCCAACTTGCCTTAGAGCAGAAAAGCGGGAACTGGAATAACTACTGGAAAACAAAGCAAGACGTGAATGAACAAAGTGTAGTTTGTTCCAAGTACAATGCAAGGTAATAAAAGCAAAATTTATAAATGGCAGGAGGAATCGTGGACTGCAACCAGTGAATTATGATCATGAAACCCAGGACTGATACACCAGACAGGAGTCACCTGGTTAATGCTAACTGGCCTCAGGAGTTACCTGGTTGATGCCACACCTGGTTAATGCTAACTGGCCTTAGGAGTCACCTGGTTGACGCTAACTGGACCTCCTGCCCCTCGTCTGCTCACAGGTGTGGTGAGAAGCAGTGAAATGTTCAAATACCGAAAACAACAACAGCACGAATACAGAAGGTGCCCTGTAGTGAATCCTGCTCCCTGATAAGCATAGTGGTACTTGTCCGCAGCAAAGAAACTAGCTAATCAAAAAAACTGAATATTGAAAACTCAGCTCATAGATGGACCATTATTAATCTAAAAAATTCCTTAGTACCTATCCCAGAGAAGGAGAAAAATTTACCTTCTTTTCTAGAGCTTTTTCTGTCTGTTTGTTAGATCTCTCCCTCACGTTTAGGACCTTAAATATATCTCTCTTTATACCTTTCTTTAGTTTATAAAAAAGAATTAAAATTTTTCCTTGAGTCCGCTTTCCCTGCCATTACAAGAGGTTACAATCACTACTCCCACCTTAATCATAATGGCTTAACTCTGATAACCGTATGTTCTGGGATAATTCCAATTTTAAATGTTTGGCCACACTATCTCCACTTTGACTATGGTTTGAAAACACACGATTGGCCCCTAAGGCCATGACCATCTTCCCTGCACTGCTACTTCCACCCAAGTTGCTTTCTCCATTTACCAAACTAAATGGCTGTTTCCTGATCCTTGGGGTCTCGGCAGCCTATCACAGCCTGGCTCCCCTCCTCGTGATGTCTGGACACATCTAACCACGGCCATTGTGCTAAGCACAAATACCTTCCTTGTCTACGTTAGCGTTTCCAGTGTGGTATAAGGAGCACAAGCCTCACGATGTGTTCCTTGATCAAGAAAATATTCTGTAGTCAAAAATTTTGAAGATGCGACCTATGATATGTGGATTCTGCTCCTAGAGCCACACAGTGAACGTGAGTGAGCTGCAGGCTCCGTGAGCTTTATGATAAGGCAGTGCTGAATTCCTGAATGCCTGTGTCCCAGTCAGCAATCCTTTCTTCTGTCCCTGCTCCGTGACGCCTGGTTTTTCCCCAAGGAGCAAACACTAACATACGTCCTGGAACCATCATTATGTTGATATGATACTCTGATGAAACAAATACTCAGTAGAACACACTGATATACCTGAAATTTTACATGAAAACCTCAAATTTTGGTTCGGTGCCTGTGGCTCAACAGGCTAAGGTGCCAGCCACGTACACCTGAGCTCACGGGTTCAAATCCAGCCCAGACCTGCCAAACAACAATGGTGGCTGCAACCAAAAAATTGCCGGGCGTTGTGGCGGGCGCCTGTAGTCCCAGCTACTTGGGAGGCAGAGGCAGGAGACTCGCTTGAATCCAGGAGTCTGAGGTTGCTGTCAGCTATGATGCCACAGGCCTCTACCCAGGGTGACAGAGTAAGACTCTGTCTCCAAAAAAAAGAAAAACATTCTGGACTCAACTACAATCTTGGTAAATGGGAACTCTGTAGGGAGAAGCTTGCATTTTTGGTTTTAATGGAAATCTGACTTACAAACTGCCTGAGCAGCCCCTGCCAGCTCCAGGGCCCCTGCCCTAAGCTCAGCACGTTTAGTTCTCTGTCATCATCTCTTCAAAGCAACATGGTTGCGAGTCCCCACCCCTCAGGCGCTCCTCCCTGAACGTGGCGCACTGTGTCTGTAAACCTTTCCAAGTGAGGTTCCACACTGGACCCCAGAGTGCTCTGGGTCTGGGGCAGCCAGTCCATGGAGAGGAGAACTGTCCATTCGCTGTTGTCTCCTGGGTCTCTCGAGACTTCTCCTCGGGCTGAAGGGACAAAGTCACACTCTCCTCACCACCCACTCCCTGCTGCAAATCATATGAGTTATCACAACACCAGTCTGTGAGAACCACTCGTCCAATAAACAAAACTTCCCAGAATTTTAAAATAGTCTGAATTTAACTGATTTGCTGCCATCTATTCTAAGTAAGGGGCATCCTTTCCTCTGGTTGTTTACTTCTGTCCTGAAAGCTTCCTTTGTACCTGTCCTCAGCGGCCTCAGCATCAATATTCCCATGTGGTGTCACTTCTTCTAACACACAAAGCATTGCAACATTATTTACTTAATCCACTCAAAAGTTCTTGTGACATGGGTATTATGCTCATCTCACAATTGAGGAAATTTAAGCTCCTAGAGATTAGGAGCTTATTCCAAATTACACACAGTGAAGTGTGTGTATTACACATGTGTTACACCTTAATCATAGCTTTCTCCACTTTAAAATCAAGTATAGTCATTGTTCATCATCAGAAAATTAGCACCAATTAACACCAGAGCGTAATAGTTACCTGATCAGATGCTGATCAGGAGCAGGGGCAGGGGCCTCAGGGCCAGACAGACCTGAATCTTCATCCCAGCCCCATCTCTCATTGCCAGCATTATTGGGTAAGTTATATGCCTTTTATGAGTTTAGACTGTCTATTTAAATGATAATAAAAAAGACAATTTTCTAGTAAGCCCAGTGAGCCCTCTATCAATGGTCGCTTTAACATACTCTCAATTCAAACATGATAAACAGTTAATAAAATGAGTCAGGAAATAAATACAAGTCTTCTGACCTTGCTGTCCTGTCATTTACCAACTGCCTCCAGGGTTCTGGGGACAGGGCTGCACATGCACGTGACTCCTCACATACCACCTTCTCATCTAAGTGGCCACCACTTCTTTCTTTTCTCTTTTATCCCCAGTGACTGGTAATGGTGATAATGTCCCAGAAAGGTGGCCACAGGAAGCCTGGGCTACTCAGGCCTTTTGTTTACTTTTCTTGGCCTGCACTTGAAGCACCATTTCAAGTTTCTCCCTCCTCATAACTACCTTCACTCCCTGTAGTACTGGTACACCCCTATCACGGGGATGTGCATAGACAGAGGCGGTGTGTGAGGAGTTGCGTGGATGTGCGTGGACAGAAGAGAAGGCGGTGTGTGAGGAGTCGCGTGGATGTGCCTATACAGAACAGAAGGCGGTGTCTGAGGAGTCACATGGATGTGTATGCACAGAAGGGAAGGCGGGTAGGAGTCACGTGGATGTGTGTAGACAGAAGAGAAGGCAGAGTGTGAGGAGTCACGTGGATGTGTGTAGACAGAAGAGAAGGCAGAGTGTGAGGAGTTGTGTGGATGGGCATGGACAGAAGTGAAGGCAGTGTGTGAGGAGTCACGTGGATGTGTGTGGACAGAAGAGAAGGCGGGTAGGAGTCACGTGGATTTGCGTGGACAGAAGAGAAGGTGGTGTGTAAGGAGTCACGTGGATGGATGTGTGTGGACAGAAGGCTGTGTGTGAGGAGTCACGTGGATGTGTGTGGACAGAAAAGAAGGCGGTGTGTGAGGAGTTGCCGCGTGGATGTGCGTGGACAGAAGAGAAGGAGGTGTGTGAGGAGTCACGTGGATGTGCGTGGACAGAAGAGAAGGCGGTGTGTGAGGAGTCGCGTGGATGTGCATGGACAGAAGAGAAGGTGGTGTGTGAGGAGTCACATGGATGTGTGTGGACAGAAGAGAGTGTGGACAGAAGAGAAGGTGGTGTGTGAGGAGTCACGTGGATGTGTGTGGACAGAAGAGAAGGCAGTGTGTGAGGAGTCAGGAGGATGTGCATGGACAGTAGGTGGTGTGTGAGGAGTCACGTGGATGTGCGTGGACAGAGAAGGCGGTGTGTGAGGAGTAATGTGGATGTGCGTGGACAGAAGAGAAGGTGGTGTGTGAGGAGTCGCATGGATGCGCATGGACAGAAGAGAAGGCGGTGTGTGAGGAGTTGCGTGGATGTGAGTGGACAGAAGAGAAGGCAGTACGTGTGGAGTCACATGGATGGATGTGTATGGACAGAAGAGAAGGAGGTGTGTGAAAAGTCTCGTGGATGTGAGTGGACAGAGGAGAAGGTGGTGTGTGAGGAGTTGCGTGGATGTGCGTGGACAGAGGAGAAGGCGGTGTGTGAGGAGTCATGTGGATGTGTGTAGAGTCAAATAACAAAACTTGGTAATATTGAAATTAAAAACCAACTATACCGACTTAATTTTGAGAACTTTAAATTTACATGCCCTTTACAGTTTATCATGTGAATTTATTTGGAGTTTCAGTTCTTATAAAACTTACTTTGTGTTTATATCTTCGTATCTTTCATATGGTGTTTTTATAACTCTTTCATTTGATACAGAAGTGTCATGGGTTAGAAAGAGGCGATTTAGGTCTAGCGTGGTGGCTTAGACCTGTAATGCCAGCACCCTGGGAGGCTGAGACAGGTGGATCGCCTGAGCTCAGGAGCTCCAGACCAGCCTGAGCAAGAGTGAAACCTCATCTCTACTAAAAATAGAAAACCTAGCTGGGCATGGTTGTGGGTGCCTGTGGTCCCAGCTACTTGGGAGGCTGAGGCAAGAGGATTGCCTGAGCCCAGGAGTTTGAGGTTGCTGTGAGCTGCGATGATGCCACAGTCCTCTAGCATGGGGGATAAAGACAGACTGTCTCAAAAAGAAAAACAAAGGAACTTTTGTTTGTATTTCAGAGCTATTCCATTATACTTTTTTAAGGGGTTTAGAATGAGGTAAAGGGCAACCCAAATCTTTTAAAGTTCAAGTTAAATGTACTTTGTTAAAGGTTAAGAAACATTCACCAGAATTATGAGCTAAAGTTTCATAAAAACAAAGTTTGAAGTTAAGTTTGTATTCCCTAGCAGAATTCCATAGTGACCACAATGGTTTATTAGCACATATGGACAGCACTGAAGAGGGTTGAGGAGATGGGATTGGAGCAGAGCGGAAGAATGGAAAATACTACCTTCTTTCCCCACTCTTCCCTTCTCCCCGCCCCCGACAATCTGTATTAGAACGGAACACACTCATGTCAAAAGTCTCTGTTAGTGTTAAATGGAATAGCAGACATTTCTTAGCTGAATGAATTGTGTGTGGCGATGGGCTGGAATTTCCTCAGTGAAAGGCCTGATGTCCTTAAAGAGCTGAGAAAGGGCCTCAATTTTCTGGTAGCCTAGAATAAAACTGCACAGGAGGCAAGTGCGAAATGCAGCCTGTGTGAACAGTGAGGAACATCAGCTGGAGCCCCGACTCGCCCCACTGATACCCACATGGACAGACAGACCCATGTCTGGGCCTCAGTTAGGCTCGTGTCAGACGGCGATGTGCTCCCCAGACCTAGCCAGCCCACGCGCATTTAGCACTTGCTGGGCATCTATCTGCAATTAGTGTTCACTCCTGTTTGGTTCCAGTTTTCCCATTTAACCTGAGGCCACACCTGGGCTCATACTCAATAGGTCCGCTGGTTACTTTTAGCCAGTGCCCGTCCTGACTGTTCCATGAAGACGCAGATGCAAGGCCATTTCCAGATAGAAGGAAAGATGTTTAGGATAACTCACATCAGTTGGCCTCAATTTTCTCAAAAATGTAGGGAAAGAATTTTTTTTTAATGGTGAAAATTTAGAATACAGCTACTTGAAAAAATGTGATGGGTAATAACAGTCTCACAGTCTCAATAATTAAAATCCTACCCACATACCCAGCTTCTGCCCCACTTCCCAGAGGCTGGATGGCCTGAGGACTTCCGAATCGGCTCCCAGGGACTTCCCTGAGGGTAACCTTCGGCCCCAATGGAAACCTTCTTGATGATCTGTCATAACGGTCCTAGTGAACATGGAAATGGTCTTCGATTTTCAATGCAGGCACTTAGGTACTGTGACAGTCGGGGTTGTCACACAGCTGAGGGGGTGAGTGTGTGTGCTTAATTTATTCCAGGGATGCTAAGCAAAATGATTAGGGCAACTAAAATAAAATATTAAAACGTCTACTACGATTCTCTAACTTTCTTCTTTTTTTATGTTTGAGTGTTACTCTGCTAAATCCATTTGTATGCTAGCTGCGTGATCTTCACAAGTCACTTATCCTCTCTCAGTGTCCTGGTCTGTAAAATGTCACCATGAAGATTAAATGCATTTATACCTATGAGGCACTCAGAACCACGCCTGGCATGCGATAAGTGCCACTTAAGGGTTAGCTGTTGTTCTAGTTGTATTATCATTATTATCCTTATTATTATTGAACCTACATAAACAAGCTATTCAGTGCAAGGCCTGCTGAATAAATGAACACAGAATATAGAATACCCTATAGGAGTCTTCAAAGTCTCAAAATGATCAGGAGTTGATTGCACATGTAATGTTCAGGTCATCAGCTAACAAGAAAACCAGAGTTCCCGTGGGGCTATCACATCTGCATTTCCTTCTCTTTTCACTCCCAGAAATCTAACCCAGGCACCTCCAGGCTTACTTCAATTTTTTTTTTTTTTCGTAGAGACAGAGTGTCACTTTATCGCCCTCGGTAGAGTGCCGTGGTGTCACAGCTCACAGCAACCTCCAACTCCTGGGCTTAGGCGATTGTCTTGCCTCAGCCTCCCAAATAGCTGGGACTGCAGGCGCCCGCCACAACGCCCGGCTAGTTTTTGTTGCAGTTTGGCCGGGCCGGGTTTGAACCCGCCACCCTCAGTATATGGGACCAGCGCCTAACCGACGGAACCACAGGCGCCGCCCCTACACCCAAAAGCTTTTCAAACGGGCACTTTCTCAGAGATGCTGACATTGTTTTGTCACATTTTATAATTGTTATATTTTTCTTATGTTAGCAAAACTGTAAGTATTTTGGGGGGGAAATATTTTATGCATTTATTTTGTTTGTTCCATAATAGCAAAGTATTAACAAAGCAAAAGATAAATGGTCAAAAGACTTTCTGGATTAAACTATTTTGCCAGTCACTTCTCTGGCTTATTTGATGTGCCATAAATTCACTTTAGTAAATGCTGAAAGTTCAGGTAACCAGAGGAGAGAACATTCTTGCTTCTGTCACTTAATTTACTAACTGAAAGTCAGCAGCACTGAATGAGAAATAAACTAGCTTGGTAAAATTTGTGAATGTGAAGAAACTGTGAACCACGGAATAAACTGTACCTTTGGTTTGTAAGAAGACTGTAGCTGGGACTGCAGGCACCTGCCACAACGCCTGGCTATTTTTTGTTGCAGTTTGGCTGGGCTGGGTTTGAACCCGCCACCCTCGGTGTATGGGGCTGGCGCTGCCCAGTCTTTTTGATAAGGCAGTAAAACACACACACGAGTCACGTAAGTGAGGAGGATGGTGTCCACCCTGCAAGTATGAGCAGGGCAGGGGCAACAGAAGTTGGGGGACAACTGTCCCACCACTGATGATTAGCTATTCTCAGATTCAGCACTTCTTTTCTTATTTCTCCATTCTCATCTATTTCCCTCCCCCGTTGCTATTTTTCACACTGTACTTCTATTTAATCTTTGTCCCCTCGTTCCTTCCTAACAGAAACTTCGCACACACACATTTCCTGCACTTTGTGTTCAAAGCACAAAACCAGGATCCAGGGCGTTGGTTCTCAACCTTCCTAAGGCTGCGTCGTGACCCAAGGTTCAGAGCCGCTGATCTAGAGGGCTCTGATGGTGACACCATTAGTTCATTAAACTAGTGAGTGGTTCTCAAACTTTTGCTCATGAACCTCCAGAAGAATTTTGGGGGAAAGAATAGATGCTGCACCAGTTATCAAATGGATGCATCTCTGCCACTAAGTCCACCTTCCTTGCCTGCTCTGGCAAATTGGAGCTGGGCCCTGCTAACATTTTCTCGTCAGCAAGCTTGTTGCTCAACTTTGCTGGGGAGGCACAAGAGGCACCCAGGGGACGGCCTTTCCCTGCTGGCTTCTGAACGGGCCCTCAGCAAGCACCTTTCACTTCTGGACCCTGGAGCACACACAAGCCTGTGACTTCCAGGCACCTGCAAGTGTGGTTCTTCTCCTTCTGCAAATGGATTATCCTCCACCCGCAACCCTGTGTGAGCAGCTCCTGCAGCAATAGGCCCCTGGTGCCCAGCTGCCCCCCACTACCCTCTGTGTCCAGCGGTCCCCCACGCCCAGCTGACCCCACTGCCCCCATCCCCAGCTCCCCCACACACCCAACTGCTCTGCACCTGGCTGCCCGCACCCTCCACCCCCCTGCTGCTCCTGCGCCCAGCTGCCGTACTGTGCACTGCCCCCTGGGCAGCATGTCCAATGCAGGTGTGGCTTTCAGGGCACAGCTACCAGCAGCACCTCACAGCCAGCAGACCCTGGGCCTCTCCCAGGTGGTCTGGCAATAGAACACTTCCACGCAGATACCTCCCTGTGCACGGCTTTCCCCAGTACCACCGAGGTTAAACTGCCAGCAAATTCCAAAAAACGGATGACTGGGAAATTTCTGAGGCTGGATTTCCAGAAAGGAGCACTAGGATGGCCCTCTAGTGACCCCTCTGCTGTTAGGCAGCTACAGCCACGCCCTCTCCAACAAGTCTAGATAGAGAAAGGAAAGGGGGGTGTGTGCCCTGGGCTCTTCATCTCAGACCTAGGAGACATGATCGCGTCTCAGATCTGCTATTCTTTAGAATTGTATTTCTTACTCGCCAGTTCCTCATTACCACAATTTTCTGTTACAGCTCATGACGCTTTATATTAAACTTTCCTATTCAGATTACTGTGTAGTTTCTGTGTCCTGACTGGGTGCTGACCAGTATACTCTTCCTCCTATATTTTAAATTAACAGCTAAAAATTCTTAGAAAATTAATTATAAAATATTAATTTTCTGGTGTTGATATATTGCATACAACCTTAAAAGGTATACTGTCAAAACCTTAAGGGCCAGGCCAGTTGTGAGGGCTCACATCTATAATCCTAGCACTCTGGGAGGCCGAGGCAGGTGGATTGCTTTGAGCTCAGGAGTTCAAGACCAGGCTGAGCAAGAGCAAGACCCAATCCGTTCCCTACAAAAATTTTTAAAAACTACTTAGCCCGGCACAGTGGTGGGTGCTTATAATCCCAGCTACTCGCAGGCTAAAGCAAGAGGATCACTTGAGCCCAGGAGTTTGAGGTTGTTGTGACCTATGACTCCACGGCACTCTCCCCAGGACCATCTAATGATTAGAGACGTCTACCACATTACCACATTAGTAATTTGCAAAGCCAGTCCACACTGTCAAACCAATCTGCTTAATCAGACTTATAAATTAAAGACCTTTATTTATTTCATTTTGTTCATTTGAATAAACGTGTTCATACATGTTCTTGTGGCCACTCCATCACTTAAGGAACGGGCAGAAAATGATGGCCAGGCAGCAGAGGGAGACGGAGAGGCAGGAGAGGGCAGCCTGGGCCAAGCCGAGGGCCTTGCCATAGTGAAATATTTAATATTTTTCACCAATGCTTTCTTGCCATGTTTCCCTGGGTCTCTCTAGAAGTAATGGTTCCTGGACTGTCAGTTTCCTAGAGCAGTGGTTCTTAATCTTCCTGATGCCACGGCCCTTTAATACAGTTCCGGGTGGATCGCAGCAAGTTTTCCTTAGATGTCGCACTTTAATGAATCACATGATAAGGAACAAGATGATGACCAAGAAACAAAACGCAGAGAGGATGTGGCCGATTTCGCCCTCTGGGACATTAAGTTTAACACGGCTTAGCAACTGTCTTAAGTGTTGTATCAACTCTTACAACACAAGCTAAGGTGTTGAAATACAAGGACCGTGTGTTTGCTGAGAGGAAATGGGTAACAACTGGAAGGGTCGGTTTTTTAACATGAAGAATATATACGTAAGAATTCAGAACAGATTCTCAACCAACACTAATATGCACTAAGGTTTGTGCAATTTAAGAAAGATTCTAAACTTTTAAAAAAATGTTTCAAGGAAACGTTCCCTGTTATTTCTGGAAAATCTACAAATGTTAGTGTTTTGTTTGTTTGTTTGTTTGTTTGTTTTTTGGCCAGGTTTGAACCCACCACCCCTGGTATATGGGGCCGGCACCCTTCTCCTTGAGCCACAGGCACCGCCCCAACAAATGTTAGTGTTTTAAGAGAGAAATATTATAGAGAAATAATTGTGTTTTAGATGCTACAAGTATCAGATACTTGTTTATTCCATTCACCTAAGAAACTTGGTTATTCTGCTTTAAGTGAATGACATTTACTCTCAATTAAAGTTTCTATCTTTTAATTCTCCCATAGTAGCAACCCATGGGAAATACGGGGCTTCTAGGATTTTCTCTACCTACTTAAATAAATTTTTGATCAAGATTTGCCTTTCTTGAATAGGACTCCCAGAATACACTGTCTAGATTAACTATCAATATTTTGGTCAAAGACTCTATGGGCTGCCTGTTTTATAGTAAACTGTTGGAATCTTTAAAGGTTTTGAACCAATGACAAAACTGTTAACTTGATATTACATGATTTTGTTACTTGCAATAGAGGCAGTTTCCTCTGCTGCAGAAATACGGTAAGTCGCTCAATATGAAGGATGTACATGAGCAATTTTTTTTTTTTTTTTTTTTTTTGTAGAGACAGAGTCTCACTTTATTGCCCTGGGTAGAGTGCTGTGGAGTCACAGCTCACAGCAACCTCCAACCCCTGGACTTAGGCGATTCTCTTGCCTCAGTCTCCCGAGTAGCTGGGACTACAGGCGCCCACCCCAACACCCGGCTATTTTTTGATGCAGTTTGGCCGGGGCCGGGTTTGAACCCGCCACCCTCGGTAGGTATATGGGGCCGGTGCCCTACTCGCTGAGCCACAGGCACCGCCCCAGCAACTTTTCATTATTGTCCAATAAATACGTTTAGGACCATCAATGGAAGACAGAAAAATCAATCTGCACTTAAACATTTCTATGCTTGCCGGAATCTTTCATAGCTCCACTACACACCATGATTATTGGGGTGAACAAGTTAACACTGGGTACTTTCCAAGTAGTGAAAAAATTGGCCAGTGTGTCATACTGGTAATTTGCCATGAAATCAAAAATGACTTTTGTTTTGTAGGGGGTAAATGGAAAAAGAATAGAAGAAAATCCAGTAATGGAAAGATGCTAAGATGAAAAAGCAGTGACTAGTCGGACCAGACACGCCCAGGCCTGCAGGTTATCCCTCACTCACCTGAACAACGGGGTTCCACAAACAACACATCTATAGACTCCAGGCTCTTTGTGGTGTGTATACTCCCCTTCAAAGGCACTGACAAACAATAAACAGATCATTAAAAAAAATTAAAGTTAGCATTACTTCTTACAGAAACTATTTCTTAAAATATATTTCTCTAATAAATCTCTCAAGGGCTTTTTGTCCTAAAATGAGAACAGACCAGACATATGGAAATCTGAACAATACTAATATATTTCAAATCTATGTAATAAAATGTACGTATAACTACTCCAAACCAGTGCAGGTTAAATACAAAAAATCAAGCCATCTAGTTATGTGATGCTGAGGAAAAACCTTTTTTCCTATTAAAAAAAAAAATCCTGTCATTTAGATTCACAGAAAAAAAAATTATTACACAAGATTTTTGCTCCTTCAGTGTCCAGAGTGTATACCAGAAAATACAGAAAGACTTCAAGGGGAAGGAGTCTGATTTTTTGGTTTGAAAAGGAATATTGCAGCTTTAAGGGAATATTTTTCTCCGTTAACAATCTGAGAGGCTAGGAGGTCGCCAGCTAACACAAGTCAGCTGTGTGAGCCCGGCAGCCGTCCGTGTGCTCTGCAGTTTGCTTTTATTATCCTTTCACCCTCTTTATGAGGTCCATTTTTTTTTATAAACAGAATTTTTAAGAATGACCTAATCTCTGGTTATTTGTGTGCATTAAATCATTTTGCTAGTCATGTACACAACGGGACGGACAGAAGCCCTCCCAAGAGGAAGCCGAAGTCCCCTGCTAACCGGGCCGGCGAGGGGCCTCCGTGGCAGGGTGGACATGGGCAGGTTCAGCGAGAGTGGACGGCGGAGGGAGGCACACTGCCTGTTAACAAGCAGCCATGTGTGCAGAGCTCTCTCAGCTCATGAATGAAAACAAGAAGTTACATCACTAATAAACTTGGATCAGAGGTGAGTTACGGCCTTATGCCAAGCTCCGTGGTAGAAACTAGACAACAAAATCATGGGACTCTGGCAATTTACCTTTGAGCTGGAATCAGCTGAGACTTTATTCCCTAAAAACAGTCTTGGAAGTGAACAAACTCTTTCTTCAGGACTTAGGGCGAACTTCCAAGGACCAAAGCCATGTGAGGGCAGTTATTGAAAATTTTTGACATTCCAACCACAAATGAGCCAATAAATACTTTCTCCACATGTGCTTCAAAAAGAAATTGGAGTGAGGTAGAAAGGAACTAAATTATGCCACCTTCTTTTTGCAGCCAAAACGTCTGTCCTCACAATGGCCACCTTCAAGATTTCAGCGTCCTGGCACAGCGCCACATCCCTCATGGTTTTGCTTCCTGTGATGTCTTCCCAAAAAATGTACCTAAATCGCTATTACTTCCACACATTTCGTAGTAAACTAAAAACAGGCCCTTAACAAAAGCTTTGTGACTTTATATTAGATATGGACTGTTCATTCAATGGAGCAAAGAACAAATAAAACTTAGTCTTAACCCAAACAATACCATTTTCAACCTTTTCAAGGATACTAAGTTGTAGACTTCAGCAAATAAGTGCAGAATTCTTAAAGTTAATTGGCAAAAAAGAGGATTCAACGGGGGAAGGCGGGGAGAGGCCAACTGGCTCCTGCTCACTGCCTCCTCCTCTCAGCGCCACTTACCTTTCCGTCCCTTTCTCCTGAGTGACACGGTACTGGAGGGGCGTGAGCCGCTTCCTTAGCTCCTGCTGGGGAAAGACCACCTTACAGCTCTTTTTATCCCTACATGACCCTGGAAAGAGAGAGGATATGGGGGAAGGAGGCTTTTTAGCTAGAATCCTAAATAATTGCTTTGGCTGGCGGCCACTGCACAGATTCTGCAGTCACTTGTCAATGACCAAACCAGTCCGTAACGCACCAGAAAAGCTTACCTGAGCTGCCGCCATTACTTCTCTAAGTTTAAAAGAATGTTTCTTAAGATTCAGGTGGTTCCACCAGAGAGGCAACAGTTGCCAAAGTGTCTACATATGATAAACATTCACAAGCTGCATGCTTTGTCTCTGAACACTCAGAAACTCCTTTTTATTTGCTAAATGAATTCAAAAGCATAAGTCTATTTACAAGCATTCACACTGTACATCTAAGATGATGGGCATATTAAGTTTAACTATAACTGTCCAATAATTTTTTAAATTGGTAGAATAGCTTGAAACCATTATCTTTCAATCTCTGTTCTGGATGATTTAACGATCATCTTTTTTTTTTTTTTTTTAAGCCCTAAAGATGAAATTTTTCTATTACTAGGAATTACTGTTTTTGTGATTCTATCAGACACTTCACTAAGTTCCGTATAGACCTTAAAAATAAATGTCTCTTTAAAGATTGTATCTTGCCATGTTAAACAGGCAAGAAACTTCCAACAAACTACAGAAGGCATTTACACTAATGCAGATGCAAAAGTTCCAAAGAAAGAGTAAGAAAAACAGAAAAGGAGAAAGACAAAGAAAAAAACAAAAGCAAATGTGATTTTCATTTAGAGACCTACGTTTTCTTTTTGTAAAGTGTATCTAAGAACCCTTCACTGATTAAGTGTATTTGAATGGTAAAATAATTTTAATGCAACCCTAGCAACAATGGCAGCTTTTATTGCGAACTATACAGACTGCAGTAAAATGTTCAGACACCACCTGTTTATATGTAGTATTTTATTTTACCTGCACAAATGATTGAAAAGAAATATAACCCCAGGACAGGGCAGCCATTACTCACTGCAGTAAAACTGCTTCTCTTTGCCTGCCATCACAGTGGGAAAGAAGCTTGCAGGTGGTCCCAAATGTAAAGATTTCTTACCATGTTTTGAAGTTACTAAAAGAAAGCTTGCTTAGCTTCCTGAATATTTAATTCAACTTCTTTTGAAACATAAATGTATATATATGTGTGATATAGGAGGGGAAATGCTTTCAATTTCTTTTACTGTCAAGGTCCCTAATGTTATAGCATGTGAGATCACTGAAATTAAACCAGGAAAACGTTAACCAACTGGTTACCCTTGACTGTGGAACTGAAGGAAGTTATCAGCTTCTAGAAGCCGGACCACCAAGACAGAGAGGGTCAGAAAGAGCAATCCAGGCCCAAGAGAAGGGTGCTCCTTGGAGCGGGCCAGCCAGGTGGCTCATGGCACCTCTGCTGACCTTCCACCAAGTCCCTTGGCCCTGGCCTGGCCTGGCAAACCCACAGGGACAGCACCCTATCACCAACAGCAAGCTGACTCTCATCTCACTGGACCCCATACTGTGGCAAGACCTTATCCAAATACTACCACTTGCATTTGTGCTATCTAAGGGGGAGACGGAAATGTCTCCCTGAGAAACATGTGTCCTATCAGAACAAGGCTCTCGGTAGCTCGCATACAGAATGGCTCTTTCTTAACTAATTAGTTGACTATGATAGATGAGTTTCTATTCAACACACTGGAGACTTCTTAAAAGTTATAGTTTTGTTTTTATTCATTTATTTGTTGGAAGGGTGTGTCTTCATCAGTTTTGTCAAAAAAAAATCCATTAATGGCAAACTTAACATGACAAAACATCTTGGTTAAAATCATTTTTTTCCAATGGTATAGATAATTAAAATCTGCACAATTAGAATTAAACAATTCCATCCCAAATATTTTTGTTAATATATGTTCATTCATACAAAAAGGCCGATTGTGTTCCCAAAGTTGAGAGAAGTAAGTCACCCATCTGTATGTCATTTAGTCCAGGTTTAAATTACATGGTATTGGATTGCAATTTCCTAACATGAGATGCTTTTCTGCTTTTTTACCTTGAGTCATTTGCTAAAGAGTGTTCATAAAAAGTAGCTTAAAGCACAGATGCTTGCAAATCATTTAGCCAAAGATGTTTCTCTCTTTTTTTCTCCACCTCTCAAAAATCTCTTTTCTGAAGAAAAAGAATAAAACTGTTGGTCAGTATTGATGAACCATGTCAAGTATTTGTACAAGGAAAAATGGTAAAATTGAAAACATCTGATTGAAGTAAATAATACAAACATAAAAGCTTTACTAGTGAATGAAGGGTATTGAGGAGACTTTATTTCATAGATTAGAAATTACTTTTGATCTAACCATTCTTAAAAACAGATTGTTTTCCACTACGAAACATCTCATTAACTGTGCTACAGAGACGGCGTTTGAATGGAGCCTAGACAAAGATACCGCTGTACCTCTTTGTCAGGCTCCGTCTTATTTGGGAGGGGGATAAAGATTTCATTCCCGCTTTCTTTGTTTGTCTTTCAAGAACCACTAGAGCAGTATTCACACACATTTTGCAGGAATGTGCCCTATGTCATAGCCGACAAATTATTTGGTTTTGGTGCACTTAAAGGTCATCTTCCAAATTAGCAAAATTTTTCTACATCCTGGCTTTTCAACCTTAAATATAAATATTGTTTCCTAACTGTAAGTGAAATTTGTTGTTTAAGAAATGCTAGTGATTATTTAAAGTTGTCAAAATCTTTTTTTTGTACATTTTTACTCTTTGGTCATACTAGTTCTTAAAATAATTAGGCTTTTAAAGTATATCTAATGGGAAAGGAAATATACATAAACTAGTAAGCACTATTGTCATTCTACGTCAGACAACTCAGTGAGAAGTTAGCCAGATTTTAATAAATGTCTTTTGCCACCTGGTTTGATGATAATATGCTTTCTGGACATTCGAAAGCCACACTATTACATTAGCTCTTCTATCATTGGAAGGAAATGCTGGCATACGCACCAACAAAGAAAACCTTCCCTGCTCTGTCTGACTTCCCTTCTCCCCACCAAACTCACTTAGGTAAAGTCATATGGTGCTGCTGTTGATTTTAGAGAAATCATGTTATTTTGAAATTCTAGAGCAATTCATTGGCTGGTTTCTCATTACCATCTTCACTTAGGTACTGTAATTTCCTTATTACGCAGTAATTTAATATTAGTATTACATGTCATCTGTTCAATGACCCCTAAACTGGCTTAGAAGTATGTTCAGGAAAGGGTTTTCCCTGTATTTAAATGTTTAACAGTGTACTTTGAAGGCACAAGTGAGTGTTTGTGTATACACATGCAACACAAATATATCCGAGGGGATAATATTGCCGCTTTGGAGCCCAGTGATAACATCATTCCCTACAGAGTAACTCTGGTATAGACCAGATCTGTTTTGAACCCAATCCACAGGGTTTTCTTAAGGAAATACATCCAAAGTCTCTTTTAAGACTAAAGCTTGTTCCATGTTGTGGTCTCAAGTGCAGCACGATTTTGAGACAATGTGAACTCCTGCTGTGAGTAGAGACCCAGTGAGAGTTCACTCTCCAGCTCTGCTGCTTCTCAGCCACGTGACCTCACATCAGGCCACTGTCCACGTGCCGCCAGCCCGCACATCTGTGAGAACCACAAACATCAGCACTCACCATGCGCTCTGAATAAATGCAACTTCATGTTGCCATGCCACTTCCAGTGAATTCTGAAGTTAAAACCATATTTTACAAGGTAGACATGTCAGGCGTTTTTAGTGGGCTGCAATGGTTTGCTGGTGATTTTTTTTTTTTTTTAAGACGGATTCTCACTATGTTGCCCTTGGTAGAATGCGGTGGTGTCACAGCTCACAGCAACCTCAAACTCTTGGGCATAAGCGATTTTCTTGCCTCGGCCTCCCAAGTAGCTGGGACTACAGGTGCCTATCACAACACCCGGCTATTTTGTTGTTGTTGTTGCAGTGGTCACTGTTGTTTAGCAGGCCTGGGCTGGGTTCGAACTCGCCAGTTCCTGTGTATGTGACCGGCGCCCTAGCTGCTTGAGCTACAGGCACCGAGCCTGGTGATTGTTTTTCTATAAAAATTCCCTCAGAACAGTATTTTCCTCACAAGTTATATATATATATTTTGTGTGTGTGTGTGGAGACAGAGTCTCACTCTATGGCACTCAGTGGAGTGCTGTGCAGTCACAGCTCACAGCAACCTCCAGCTCTTGGGCTCAAGCGATTCTCTTGCCTCAGCCTCCCAAGTAGCTGGGACTACAGGTACCCGCCACAGCGCCCGGCTAATTTTTTTTTGATGCAGTTCGGCCGGGGCCAGGTTTGAACCCGCAGCCCTTGGTATATGGGGTCGGCGCCCTACTCGCTGAGCCAAGATAATTAAAATAGAAAATGAAGGAAGAAAATAAAACTAAAAAGTGAGTTTAGCACATTTCGAGGCACTTTCACATAGATGCATTTAATCCTCTCAATAATTCTAGAAGGTGAATGTCATGCCCATTTTATAGATACAGAAACTGAGGGCTGGCAAAGTAACAACTTTGCTCACTAAGGTCCAACAGCAAACAGCTATGTCAGCTCAAACCCAAGGCTGACGGAATGCAAAATCCAGAGTCATTATATTCTCTGTCAGGAAAAATTACGTTACAACTTTCCTCTCAAATTATGTAATAACTTTAAAAACAAACACTAACAACTTAAGATAACAATGGGGGAAAAATAATAACCACCCAGTACATCCAGGAAAGTTAAGTGTGTTTGTCTATTAGCCAGTGTGTCCCCCCTTCCTCAGAATGACAAGTTTCATATGAGATTCTCTTGAACTCTATAAAATGTTGAAAGGCTTTTCAATTTCCTGTTAAGAAGTAAATCAGATCTGTTACCTAAATCTCAGAGCACTTTTAAGTCATAAATTTTATATTTCAGTGTGAAAAATCAAAACAAAAACTAAAGATCCCATAACTTTATTATTTCAAGATCAGAAAAAATAAAACTATTGAATATTTTTCCAAGATAATAAATGATTAAGAGATAAGAACATACTGTTTTTCTTTGGATTTAATAGGTTAAAACACTAAAGTTCACGTTGAAATATCTTGCTGCTATATTTAAAGATGGAATATTTTATTTTCACTATAAATTTTATTGGTTATTAGTCTGTCATTGGAAAATTGAGCAAATTTTTATTCCAGACATAATAGCGTTAGAATGTCTAAATAAATTGGCATTTATAAAAGCCAAATCTAGTTCATTTCTAGAATAAAATGCAAAAGATATGCCATAAGCCATAATTCTTTGTGTTTTTTTGCATTCTAGGAAATCAATAAAGGCTTTAAGGAAACACGGCAAAGCATGGAGTGGGAAAGCTCCATGCTTGTAGGAACAATCAATTCCTCCCATTTTCTCTCAGAGTGGACACACAGAGGAAAGACATTCCTCAGATTAACATGCAATCTGAGATCCCAAGACACTTCTGCTTTAGGCCTCTGGTACCCACAGAACTAGGGCTTCAGGGCTCACTATGAGCACTACTGGCCAAAGGTTTTTTCTTCCTTTTTAAAAAGTCATTAAAAATGTTGAGTGCTGGCCAGGACGGTGGCTCACACCTGTCATCCCAGCACTCTGGAAGGCCGAGGTGGAAGGATCCCTTGAGCTGAGGAGTTCAAAACCAGCCTGAGCAAGAGTGAGACTCCCATCTCTACCCAAAATAGAAAAAGTAGCTGTGCCTCATGGTGGCACCTGTAGTCTAAGCTACTTGGGAGTCTGAAGCAAGAGGATCACTTCAACCCAGGAGTCTGAGGTTGCTGTGAGCTATGACCCTGTCTCAAAAAAAAAAAAAAAAAAAACAGAAAAATGTTGAGTGTGGGCTCAGCGCCTGTGGCTCAACGGGCTAAGGCACCAGCCACACACACCTGAGCTGGTGGGTTCGAATCCAGCCTGGGCCCACCAAACAACAATGACAGCTGCAACCAAAAAATGGCCGGGCGTTGTGGCAGGCGCCTATAGTCCCAGCTACTTGGGAGGCGGAGGCAGGAGACTCGCTTGAGCCCAGGAATTGGAGGTTGCTGTGAGCTGTGATGCCACTGCACTCTACCCAGAGTGACAGCCTGAGGCTCTGTCTCAAAAAAAAAAAAAAAATAGTTCAATGTGTACAGAGCACCAGGGACTATGCTAAGTAAGATCCATTCGTGCATTTAATAACTACTTCTTGAGTACCTGCCATATGCTGGCATTTTTCTAAGTACTTAGGACCTGCCAGAGAACCCAGAGCTCCCTTTCCAACAGGGCTAGGGAGACAGACAAGACACAATGACAGTAAGTAAATCACACAGTGTCTCAGCGGGTGGGTACACAGGAAGGAAAAAGCAAATGTGGGGAAAATGGCAGTCCAGGAATAAGGACTCTACTGCAAGCTGCAACAGGGCAGTCTACGCAGGCCTCCCCAAGGAGACATCTGAGCAAAGCTCGGAAGGGCAGATGAAGTCGCCATGCTGGTGGCTGGAGGACAAGCTCTCCAAAAACACAGCAGTCGATGGGGGAAATGGCAACACTGAGCTCAGGAGCCAGCGGCACAGGCGGGAAGTGCGCCTGCACAGAACATGCTCTCGGACCGAGAAGTTTCCAACTGGGGATCTTGGGACAGACGCTGTCTACAGAGATCCGAAGGCTCTTCAGCAAAGCGCTACTCTCAAATAGCTCGGAGAGCGTTCTTCGGGTCGAACTTTGTGCCGCCCCCGTGCCGCTCTGCTAATCTGCTTTGTCCACTGAAGGATACCTCTTTTGACTACAAATCATCCTTCTCAACCTGGAGTCAAGCCTAGGAGGACGCTCAATAGATGCTTCTGGTGGTAAATTCGGGGTGAGTCTGTAGGACAAAACCCTTTGGCCACACCATGCTTTTACCCTCTGAGCACTTCAGTCAACTCTGCCTTTCAGAGTAATCCCACAGACAGTGGCAAGGAACATCCGTAACCAAACAGAGTGTGAACTAGTGCCTCAACTTCGTTTCCATTTTTTAAAACATTCTTAATTGAGGTTCAGTTTAATTTCATCTGGTCTCCAAGTCTTAAATATAACACACACATACCCCCCATCCCCATGAGTCTCAAGAGCCAGAAAGCAAACAATTGTTTCTTTTTAAGGTAAAGATTTCTTGTTTTCTGTATGGGAGAAAAGTCATCTAGTTGTCATAATAATGACACATTTCATGCCTTCTTACTGTTCTTCTGTTGCTTCACAAGACAGTGGTACAGATCGGTTTCAGTTGCACCCAGATGATGTGTGTACAGAGTTCTAATCACCATCATGGGTACCATGAGCCTGCGAAGCCAACATACCACTGTAAACTCCTGAAATTAAACCGGACCATATGTTTGAGTGATGCATAGTTGAATGATAAAATTGGTCTTCTGGTTTCTCTACTAACGGTTTGGATAGTCAAACTCAGAAGACACTTTCAAGCAAGTTTTCCTTCCAAATCTATACACCTAAGAAGTTCCCCCCTACCAACACCTTTAGTACGAAGGTTTTTTACTGTGCAAGGTATTGTTTGTGGACAAATATAGCACTGGCAATTATTTTAAAATGTTTTCTTTTGTTTCTGCTTTTTTCCCAAACACATTGTAAATTCTTTGAAGATAGCCTGATAATAATTCGTATTTCTACGGTTATTTATAGTAAATCAAGAATTGTAATGAGTGCTGGAAAGTTAAAAACAAATAAGTGAATGTTCCTGCCTGAGGAGAGCATGTATTCCAGCAGGAAAAGATAAGACAAATTATTGAGGAAAGTTCTGTGTAAAGAGAGTTACGAAAAACAACGTTAGCACTCGTGAACTTTGCCCACCTGGTCTGGAAGACACACACTCTTATTAATAGAAACAACACCTGCAGGTGAGGGCAGGGAGCTGCCCACAGCCTGGCACCGGGCGGGCACAGCAAGACAGGGTGGCTGCAGCCACCCACAAGAAAGGGGTCAGAGTCTCCTGGGAAGCCGTTTCAGCTCAGTGAACAAAGCAAAAGCAACCAGAATAAAATGGAGGTTCAGATTTGAAAAAGGGGACAGTGGACAGCTGAGAAATCGGGCAGTTTAAAAATTAACAGAAAAAAATATGCAAATAACCTTTTTACTCTAAGTCAAGGGGAGTGAATTTATTTCCCAGAGTATCAGAAGTTGACCAATATGATTTAAAATTCTGTCCTCGATAGTAAAATCTCACCCGTGGCGCTGCGTGACTTTCTTCAGAGGGATGACAGAGAAGTGGGCCACTGGGACACCCGATGAAACATTTACTAATAGTTCACTCACATGTCCCTAGGACAGAAAGCCACCTTTCCCACTGTTGTTCACTTGTCGTTTTCATGGTTGAGTCCTTGTGTAGTAGCCACTCTCTCCGCATTCGCGAAGCACCACGAAGAACCAGAGAGAGAACTTTATCGACTCTTCAGAATTCGGTGCAAATACCGAGGACAATGATTTTTGTGTTACTGTGGACCAGAAAGCCTAGAGTTCAGTGAAACATTTAAAACATGTCTTGATCCAGAAAGCCCTTCCTTGCTTGCAAAGCACAGGAGTAAAAAGAGAATTTTTAAAGGCACTGCCATCGTCAAGCACTAGAGTAGAAGAGAAAGTCACTAACTTCAGTTCCATCTGACTACATGTGAGGCTTTGACAAACTTGGAGTTCCCCGTTTTCAATATTTTTTCCCTATATGTGTCTTAACTGGAACATCACAGAAAAAAAAATTAAAAACAGACATTTCATTTCCACTCTACATTTCACATGCAATCAAAAAGATTTGCAAAAAAACAGCTCGCTCGTTCTCTCCCCCTCTCTCTCTCACTCCCCCTTCCCCTCCTCTCCCCCCTCCCTCCCCCTCCTCTCCCTCACTCTCCTTCCCCCCTTCCTCCCCCTACCCTCCTTCTCTCCCTCTCTCCCCTCCCTCCTCTCTCCCCCTCCCCCACCTCCCCATATTCTTGTACTATAGTTGGGTTAAAGCCTTCAAATGAAAGCTATAAATCCACTTCATAG
>CAUYON010125865.1:0-13905 GCA_963573935.1 Arctocebus calabarensis
TTTATATAGTGATCAAGGAAATGCCATGAAGGATATCTGTAACAGTATGATCAAAATATTTCTGAATGTATATGAATCGTGCCTTGTGATTGCACCAATGTACATAATTATGATTCAATAAAATTATTAAAAAAAAAATAAGCACTAGGATAGCTGCAATCAAAACGATGGACAATAACAAGTGTTGGCAAGGATGTGGAAAAAACCAGAACCCTGTTCACTGCTGGGTGTTTGTGTGTCTGTGCATGCACATGCTTGTGTGTAAATAGTGCCCCTGCTCTGGGAGACAGTCATGCAGTTCTCCAAATGGCTACACACAGAGTAACCTCAGGACTCAGACATCCCACTTCCAGGTATATGTGGGGGATATGCTATGTGACTACTAGACTGGGCTAAGGGATGCCCAGATAGCTGGTAAAAACAATGTTTCTGGCTGTGTCTGTAAAGGGTGTTTCTGGAAGAGATTAACATGGGAATCCATAGGCTGGGTAAAGATTGCCCTCAATTCCAATCCATTGAGGACTTGAATAGATCAAGAGGGCAGAGGAATGGCAAATTTTCTCTTTGCTTGAGCTGTGACATTCATCTTTCCCTGCCCTCCTGATTCTTGGGCCTTTAGACATGGATTGGGACACACATCATTTATCTCCTTGGTTCTCAGGCCTTGGAACACAGACTGGGACTTATGCCATTGGCTGCCTTGGTCTTAGGCCTCTGATTGGAGGCCTGGCTTTCTCAGGTCTCGCTTACAGAAGGCAGATTGGGGCACTTCTTAGTCTCCATAATAACATGAGCCAGTTCTTCATAATACACATCTTTCTATACATTTCTATCTTTTTGAGACAGGGTCTCATTCTGTTGCCTGGGCTAGAGTGCAGTGGCATCAACATAGCTCACAGTAACCTCAAACTCCTGGGCTTAAGCGATCCTCCTGCCTCAGCCTCCCAAGCACTGGGACTACAGGTGTCTGCCATAAAAATGGGTTAATTTTCCTATTTTTAGTAGAGACAGGGTCTTGCTCTTGCTCAGGCTGGTCTCAAGCTCCTGACCTCAAGTGATCCTCCTGCCTCAGCCTCCCAGAGCACTAGGATTATAGGTATGGGCCACTGCTTCCGGCATATATATATATATATATATATAACCATATTTTAATGGTTCTGTTTCTGTGGAGAACCTGGACTAATACAGCATACAGATGTTCCTCAACTTACAATGGGATTATGTCCCAGTAAACCCATAGTAAGGTAAAAAAAATCATAAATCAAACTGCTGTTAAGTCCAGAGGCTTCTTGACTTATGATAGGGCAATGCCTGAATAAAATCATCAGCAAGTTGAGAAACTGTAAGTCGAAGTTGGGGACTGTCTGTATATTCCTAAAATAAATGGAAATGTGTCCACACAAAATCTTATGCATAACGTTCACATCAGCATTACTTATAAAACCCCAAAAGTGAAAACAATCCAAATGCTCATCATTGGATAAGTGGATAAACAAAATGCACCCTATCCTATCATGGAATGTTATTCTGTAATAGGAAGGAACGAAGCACCTGTACAACTATAACATGAGTGAACCTTGAAACACTTTATGTAGAAGAAGCCAGACACAAAAGGTCGCACATTTTATGATGCTATTTATATAAAATGTTCGCAATAGATACTACACAAAGCAGATGAGTGGTTTCCAGAGATTAGGGAAGGAATGGGTTGGAGCAATGGGGAGTAAGTGCTAATGGGTTTTGGATTAACTTTTGGGATGATGAATATGTTCTGCCATTAGTGTGATTAAGGCTCACCTCGAGAACATGCGGAATATAGGTCTTGCGAATATATTCTTACCACTGAATTGTATCCTTTAAAAGGGTGAGATTTATGGTATGTGACTTCTCTCTCAATAGAGAAGTTTTAAAAAGTTAAAAATGAAATGAAATTAAGAAATTAAAAAACCCTGACACTTTCTCTGGAGTCCTGTTCTTACAATCTGATTCTGGACTTGGTCTTCACTTTCCCTGCCTTCTGGCCACGAGAGAAGTGAACCTTGTTATGCCTTAGTGATGAGGCTGATGTGACCCTTGCTATGCATTAGTGATGAGACTGACTCTCACTCAACTTTCAATCACTAACTGATCCTGATCACATTTAGTTAGCTTTTGGTTCGTTTTCCGGGGTCTCTCTCTGACTCTCACTCAACTTTCAATCACTGACTGATCCTGATCACGTTTAGTTAGCTTTTGGTTCATTTTTCCGGAGTCATGACAAGGGCCACTCACTTCCATTGGTCTATTTATTTATGCGCCACCACCATACTTTTTAAGTACTAGGGGATTCATAGTATGTTTTAATATTGGCTAGAGCTGCTGCCTCCTACTCTTCTTTTTCTGTATTTTCCTGGTTCTCTTGTGGGTATATTTTCTTCATAAGAACTTTACTATTGGCTTGTCTGTTTCCACAGAAAAGTGCATGTAGGTTATTTTTACAGTGATTGTCTTATACAAATCAACGTAGGGAGAACTGACATATAAAGTCATAAAGTCCAACTTACTGGCTACTGTAGGACCAATATGCCAATGCCAGGGTGGCTACCATCAAAGACTAAGGGACTAGAATGAGAAACACCCTTGCTGGGATCAGTCAGACCACTTTGCACCATCCCATTGATAACCTAGTTCCCACCATCTCACAATTACTCTAATTCTGGAGCCACTTCAAGGAAGACATCCAGAGTCTGTGCAGTGGGGATGGACGGGGCTGCATTAGAATCCTCTAGCCAGTCTGCCAGGAGGAGCATGGATGGCTTAGATGCCCCTAGATGAGGACCACTCTGTTGGTGGACAACTTGGGAGGGCAGCTCTCTGCCCTGAGCTCTCTGTACATGTGTGGCAGCAGCCAGGGCCAATCCGAGTGGTAAACTTTGGGTCCTGAAGAGTTCTAGTCTCCAATTCCCAGCCAGTTGGCAGGGTGAGTCCAGGAAGACTTTGTTCACACCCACAGCACCCTCAGTGTTGGTTTGGCACCAAGAGTGAGGACAGGGATGGAAGCTGTCGAAATGCACAGGTAGTAGGAGGCCTCGCCCTCTCACTCTTCACCCACTCAGATGAGCTGAAGAGGGCAGGGGACAGGCTCTGAGTGGAGCAAAGGGGCTGCCCTTTGGCACTGTCCTCTCTTCAAGAATGGTGACAATGAGGGAAGGCCCTTCCCCACCCCATTCCATCTAGCATCCCTAGCAGGCATGTTCTAACAGTGGTCCATGGAGAGTAAGGCTGTCTAAAACATTCCTGGGGGCAAAGAGGGGATGCCTGTTGGCCTCTTTTCTCTATGTTTCCTGTTCCTTCTCTCTGGGATGGGGTGCTCCCTAATTCACACAACACTCACGGCACATCTGCTGGGGATGCTGCTCTGGTCCCTGCCCCACGGGACTTGGCATCCACTCCTCCCTGTGTTGATGGGAGATTAATCGCACAGGTCTTAGGCTCCTCTGCAGCCAGAGTTCTGCTAAGAAATGTAGGTGGACGCCATCTTTCTGCTACTCTGGAAGCTGATAAACCCGGAGAATGTTTGTGGCTGTAGGAGTTCATGTCCCTGGGGCTGGACCCCAGCTCTGTGCATGTGGAGTGGTGATGGTATTAGCAGCAATAGCAGCTCCCTGACCTCAATTTGGCCACTGTGGCCTAATCTTAAAACCAATAGTCCAGTGGTGGCCACTGCCTTCTGCTCCTCCAGCCTGTCCAGTGATTTAGATGAAATCCCATTCTGCTTAAGATTCCCAGAGTGCTTCCTGTTTTCTGGGCTGAGACTTGACTAATGTGGGTAAGGTCACTGGACTTGAGGTTAAGAGTTATTCCTGTATGGGTGTCGTGAATCTGCCCTGAAGGGCAGAGGCAAACAGGCTGAGCACTATTGTTTGGTCATTGGCTTAGGTTTAGGCTCTGAAGATGAAGAATCCTATTGGTGGCATTCCAGCAGGTTAGGAGAGAAAACAGGAACCAGTAAAAATTTAAGAAGGCAAATTGAGCCATGGCATCAAGATGTGTAAACTGGAAAAGGAGTGCAGCAGACAAGGTGAAGAAAAGGAGGCCTCTGATGCAAAGGCAGCCAGGTAGGTGCCCCGTGAGATGGTCCCCACAACATGCATGCCCCCGGTCCCTCCCTCTGTGTCTGTGGAAGAAAAAGCAAGCAGATCTGGGCATGCTCTCCTGTTGGGAACTGAGCTCAGAGTTTCTCAATGCCCCCCATCCCCCAACACTGTATGTCTGTGAGCATCTTCTCCCTTTGGCATCTAGTCCAGACATTGCTAATCAATCACAGCATGCATACCACCTACACATTGCTATACTGCATCCATGGCAGACATCACTAATTGATTAGGTCACTCTTCTCAACTAAGTGTCCATTCCTTAAAATCCTTCAGAACATAGGGCTCTAGGCAACCAGTGCCAAAAATGATTGTGGCTAATAGATGAGATGGAAACTCTGCCATCCCTATAAAAAGTGTTTGGGTTTGAGAAAGGTCATTGGTAAGTGGGGATGGGTTGTAGCAGGAGGAAGGATGTGAGCTTGTTTGGATGGGCAGAGAGAAGTCAGGGAGGAGAAGGGCATTCTCATCTGGGGCAGGATGAAGCAGTGGTGGCATGAGGACAGAGTAATGGGGTGGTGGAGAAACTACAAGTACAGGCTGGTGCCAAACCATGGAATCTAGAGCCCTATGCACAGGCCACAGGAGACACGTGTGAACATGTGAGCAGGGAAAGGGTTTCACTGAAACACACACACGTTCATCTGGCAGGTACCCCGAGTCTCCTCATGCTGAGGGCTGGTGTCTGTCTTCTGTCCATCTGGTATGACCACTGATTTTCCGTACTTTACACAGCAGCCTGAGGAGGGAATTATAGAACATGTTGTTACCCCCATCCTTCCTGCAGAAGCTGAGAACAGATGGTCAGATGGGAAGTGAAGGCACAGGGGGCACATCTGAGGCCATGACTGGGCCCTGCCCCTGTAGGAGGGTCCATTCCCACCTCCCACCTTCTGACCACACTGCCCTCAGCATCACAGATCTCTTACCTTCACTGGCCATGGCTGGATGGGGCTGCCATCCCGGGCTGTGCAGCATAGGGCAGATGCGCAGGCTACAGCTTCCTTGGCCAGCAGGTCCCAGCGGGCATTGCAGCCCAGGTTGCCTGTCGGGTCAGCTGGATCCAGGATAATGGGCCTGCAATTCCCATCCAGGGTCAGTCTTATTCCTGACAACATTCTTGTGGGATTAGTGGGACTATTGTTTTCCTTCATCTAACAGTATGCAGGGGCGAAGGGAAAAGATCAGAGACTTTTCAGAGCTCCAGGCACACACTCTAGGGCAGGGATAGAAAGTAAACTACACGTGGACAACTTCTCCATGATATACCCAGGCAGACATTACCAATCTATCTCAGTGTTACTGCTTACCCATTCTGCACCCAAAGCAGGCATTATTAACCAATTGCAGCCCTGGTTCCACCACTTTCCCTGCATCCATAGTATGGGTCAAGTACCTTTCATACAGAATGCCTGGGACCAGGAGTGTTTCAGATTTCAGATGTTTTTGGATTTTGGAATACTTGTATTACTTACCAGTTGAGTATCCGTAATCTAAAAATCTGAAATCCAAAATGTTCCAATAAGCAATTCCTTTGAGCATCTTGTTGGCACTCAAAAAGTTTTGGAGTTTGGACCATTTTGAATTTCAGATTTTTGGATTATGGATGCCCAACCTGTGGATAACACTAACTTCTTGGGTGGTGCCTGTGGCTCTAAGTAGGGTACCGGCTCCATATGCCAGAGGTGGCAGGTTCAAACCCAGCCTCAGCCAAAAGCTGCAAAAAAAAAAAAAAAAGCTAACCACTAACTTCTTAAGCTAATCTTCTCAGCTGAGCCAAATCACAACCTCAGAATCTTTTCAACACACCATAGACACTGTGTAGTGACTGGAGATGCCTTAGGAGTCTGCCAAAGCATCTCCGTTATCTTTGTACCCATTTCAGAGGTAGGCAAAGTCCCAAAGAATGGGACATGCTTATGTTACTTGGTGGGTTCACAGATTGGAGTGCCAGATTTAATAAATTCAAATAAAGGATGCCCAGTTACATTTGAGTTTCAGTTAAAGCATCATTATGCTCCAAATATCGCACAAGACATGATTATACTAAAAAGTTATTATTGTTTATCTGAAACTCAAATTTAACTTGGCATCTGGCATTTTTTCTGATATCCCTTATTCACGGGTGACCAGGAAACGTACTTACTGCTTGTCACTAAAGTGCTAAGAATGTTGCTTCTAGAAAGGAACTCAGTCCTAGAGAGAGGGTCTCCCTTCTCTGCTCTGTGATGTATGAAGAGGGAAGAGGGTGGGTGACCCCAGATCTCTGGGACACTGAGGGGGCGCCTGAACCTGGGTTTCTGAAGCTGCAATTTCAGGAAGTCTCCAATAGTCTTATCCTCAGCATCATAGTTGATGGTCCAGTAGATGCAGAGCTGGCGGTACTGGGTGACCAGCTCCAGGACTGTGCGGAAGCCCTCAGCCATGTTGAACTGGGGGTCCTGTCCACCCTGCTCCCAGGCATGTACCGTCAGGAGTTCCAGCCCATGCTGGGGGGGCAGGGAGCCTCTACCTTTCGGCATCTTGTTGCACTGGGGAACGAGGAGAAAGAAGATGTGTTGATCCATATTGGCCAAGATAGTTGCAGGAGAGACATTTTTGGAATTGGCAAACTAACCCCCAAACTTCTTTTGAGCACCTACATGTGCTAGACGCCTTGCCATACAGGCACTGTCCCATCAAATCCTGGGACATACTTATAACACTCCTGTTTTATAGGTAAGAAAACAAAGGTCCCACAGCTAGGATACAACTTTCTGCTCCACCAACCCAGGATTCTGGCCAGGGCTGGGCCCTGCCTCATCACAGGCAAATGCTCTAGCGGCAGAGCCCACGGCTGCAGAGGGAGGGGCCCATCCCTGTGCCGGACCTGCCGGTACCAGTGCTTCACCAGCCGGATCAGACTCTTGAGTTTGGTGGGGCGAGAGATGATGAAATCTCGCTGCAGCTCTGTGAAGCAGGTGGAGTACTCGCCTGCGTTGCTGTAGCTGCGGATGAGGTCAGTGTAGACCTGAGGGCCAGGCCGAGCACCGGAGACCAGCTGACCTGGAGAGGGGAGAGGGTTACCACCACTCCATGCCCGATGGTCCCTGTGGTGCCCACTTAGAACTTCTGGGATCGCCTCCTTGGACATTTCCTTAAGGGTGGTCTGGGACCCAGCTGGGAGGCCACAGGGTGCTTTTAGGTGGAACAGAGATGTGGCATGACCCACTTTAAATCCCCAGTGAGAACTGTATCCCCTCTCCTACTCCTTCTCCATCCATCAGGAGGCAAGTTTCAGTGGGGGGCCTGCACATCTTCAACACCTGGAACCGCTTGCCCCTCTCTCCCTGAGAGCGCAGGCCTGTCTTTAGGCCTCCTGCAGGTAACTGAACTGTGTGTAGCAAGGAGTTGACATCACTATTCTTTCACGTTTCGTTGCACTTAAAGGCCTTTCTTAATATCCAAACTCCTACCCTCCGAACCGGGGAACAGAATAGATTCAGATAAATTCCCACGCGAATCCCTCCCTTGCCTCTTGCTTTCCAAAACTCAGGAACCAAATATATTCTGGCACAGAGAATTTTCTCACTCTGCAAATCCTCCCATCTAAACTCAGAACTGAAAAGACAGGAGGATGATCTTCTTTGTTCCAGTCTTTACCCTTAGTGCCCAGAAGAGCCCTGGACACAGAGTAGCGCATGTGCGGAACGGACTGAATGAACGGCTCTGCGGCAGGGGGAGGAGGTAGCACAAAAACACTCAAAGCTGGGGATGTGCTGAGACACTTCAATGTCCTCACTGTCGGATAAAGGCACTGGGGCTCGGGGTGGGGAAATCGCTTGCTCAAAGTCATCCAGCATGCTGGTGGAATTGCTGGGACTAGAAGCCAGCGCGGGGCCACTGCTAGCCTCGGAAGTGTCTTTGTGTGAATTAGAAAAAGGGGCTTTGCAGCAAAGTTGTGACAAACATACATATCTACAATGCCTGTGATGTGCACGGATGTGGCCTAGTTGTGTACTGCACAACCTCTACAACTGTCCCTGATGACCCCACTTCTGCTCTTCCCCTTCTCAAGCACCTCACCTAGGGCATCAAAGGCTGGCAGCACATCAAAGTCCACACTCTGGTCCAGCATTGTCCGGGATGTCAGTGAGAAGCTCAGCACACGGGGATTCTCCCATTTGGAGACCTCGAACTTCACCTCGAACTGCTGCTCCCGCTGACATGCCTCCAGCTGGGCTCGGATCTCTGAAATGATCTCAGCTCGCTTGTTCCCCTGCTCGGTGAAGTGACTGAAGCAGCTGAGGAACACCACTAGGTCAGCGTCAGAGCGGCCTCGGAGAGCTGTGCCTTTGGCTGAAGAGCCACCCTGGAGAGGACACGGCAGGTGGCTTGAACTTTGAGGTGTGGCTTGGGACCTTTCTGTCTGTAGACTCTGGATTCTGAGTTAGAAAACATGCTGTGTGACCTTGGGCAAGTCATCTAACCTCTCTGCCTTACATCTTGAAGATGGCATGGTTGTAAAAGAAAGGAGCATAAAAGAGGTAAGTTTAAACGCTTCGACAAATGCAAAATGTTTCATTTCGTTACATTTGGGGAGGGGGGATTTTAGAATTTTGTTTGTTTTGTTTTTATAGGCATGTGGCTCTCAAGCCTGTCTTCACTCGGAGAGCATTTATAAACGACTGATGGCTGGCTCTGGTCTCCTGCCATTATGATTTAATTTTACCTAGGATGGGTCTTGGGCATCAATATATATATTTTTTTTAGAGACAGATTCTCACTTCATCACCCTCAGTAGAGTGCTGTGGCGTCATACAGCTCACAGCAACCTCCAACTCCTGGGCTTAGGCGATTCACTTGCCTCAGCCTCCCGAGTAGCTGGGACTACAGGTGCCTGCCACAATGCCCAGCTATTTTTTTGTTTTGCAGTTTGGCTGGGGCGGGTTTGAACCTACCACCCTTGGTATATGGGGCTGGCGCCCTACCCGCTGAGCCATAGGCACCGCCTGGCATCAGTATGTTTTTAAAAAACCTCTGTGATTCCAGGGTGAAGCCTGTAAATCCAGGTTTGAGAACCAATGAGTCAAGCCACCTTCAAGTATTATGGGTGAAGAAGGTTAGGATCAGAGAGGGTAAAGTATTTCCCTAGGGTCACACTGCAAACAAACAGTCCTGGGCCCTTTCACTTAGCTGATTCTGGATTAAAACCCTTTCTGGAGTTGACCTGGGTGTTGCTTTTGTCTCTCCAGTTGTGGATGAAGATTTTAGTACAGTGGATGACGTGACTTCTTGAATAGCCCTGGCATCCTCACCTGGGACCAGCATTCTGGTTTTCTTTAGAGGGACCACCTCTCCCCCTCACTCCACTCATGATATCTAGGTAGAGCTGCTCACTTTGTCGAGTGGCCCAGGCTTGGCCACACAGAGCATGATGTCTCCCTAACCCTACAGACTGGCTTGTAGGGAGGTGTGTTACCCACGCCATCCCAATAAAACTCAATTCCAAGAGTTTTATTTGAATTTTGAGAAAAGAAAATCCCCCTTATTGGAAGCTGAGAGTTGCTAGGGGCAACATATGCTAGGGGCCTGTCCCAGATGTAAAACCCAGAGCCAAGAAAAAGAAAGGTTGAGCCCTGATGATGCTGTGTGGGTTGCTGGACCTGGCTATGCCTGAAAGCCTGTCTAATCCATCCAGAGCTCTCCATTTACATCTGTCAGTATCTTCTTTTGGTGACTCTTTTGAGTTGGGTCTCACTAGCAACCAAAAGAGACGTGTCGGACATACCTGGGCTCTCCTCCTGCCATCCCCCTAGGACACTTTCTGGATCTTGCCTGGGCCAGGGTTGGTTCAGGCCTGGCTCAGGCCTGGGAGAGATCACTCACCAGCCTACAGCACACTGCTTGCCTGAAGCTCTCTGGGGACTCACCTTGACCACTTTAATCACTTTGATGGGGGAATTCTGGAAGCAGTTTTCCCTCAGGAATGAGCAGATGGTATCAACAGCCTTGTTCACTTGAGTCAGGAACTGGCGGTTGGGTTGGAGAAATTCACTGATGAACTTGTCAAGGTCCCCTGCTGGGGTTTGGTAAAGGAGCGCTGGCTGCAGAGAAAATCCAGGTGGGGCAAGCTGAAGACAGGACTCTCAATGAATACCCAAGCCCGGTCCCTTGATATCCTCTGAGGACAAGGCTCACACTATGTCCCATGTTTCCCTTTTATACTCAGCCGTTTGGTAATTCCTGATGTAGCTTCAGAAGGATCCAAGTTCAAGTTTTGGTTCCCCTGCCCCCACATGGCCTCAGTTTCCCCATCTTTAAATGGGTGCAATAATGAGGACCACGTCTTCCTGGATTGTCTCGAGTGTTAAGCACTGGTTATGAGGCCCTGCTACAAAATAGCAGACATGATAAAATCATATCTCTTTGGGATCTGTACGTGGCTTATGTCCTAGATGGGTTTCCCTAGCAGCAGTGTCTGTGTGGGAATTCTCGTGCACATAATTAGTTGGGGCAGTGCTCGCAGGAGAAGAGGAACGAGGGCAGCAGGGGAGGGTGCAGAAGGAGCTTAGTAGGGCTGGAGGCTCAGCTGGAGACAATCTGTTGACTGATCCCATAGAAAGCCCCAAAGCCTGAATTGAATCACAGAGTTGGTTCTGCCTTGAGACAAAAGTGGGCATCTGTACCCCTGTGTCACTCAGGGGTAGTACTAATCTGTGCTTCTCATGGAAGGCAAGTCTCCAGAGAAGGGGACAGCTGTGAGCTGGTAGCAGTCAAGGCTCCTGGCAGCCAGGGGTGCATCGCGATCAGGTGAAGGAGACCTGGGAGGAGGGCACTGGCGGTGCCCCCCACCCCAGGGCCCTGCCTCTTACCATCACATCCCAGGGCTGCACCGGAGTTCCATCTCTGTTTGTACAGCAAGTCTGTGTCACTAGTGCACCTGCTTCCTGGGCCAGCAGCTCCCAGCTACCCTGGCCCACATTCCAAGTGGGGTCAGCAGGGTCCAGCACCAGGGGCCTGGTGGCAGAGCAGGTGGGCAGGTGAGTGGGGAAGGGGGAAGTTACTGAAGGAGCAGGTGGTGGGAGGGCTGAGGAAAGTGTCAGGACCTCAAAGTTGGCCCAATCTTGCCCAAGCAGAGAAGGGGTCCCAACTGGCTGTCTCGGCAGAAAGCTATTGGGTGGCCCTTACATTGAAAAGCAGTACAATATTTCATTGTACTAATAAAACTGGTCCTGGATTCCTGTGGGACTCCTGTGTCCACACTTCCTCAGCAAGGAGTCCAGAGGAAAGCAGAGTGAACGGTGATATTGCTGAACCAACCCCCGTCTTGGATCCCTCCTGGGTGACTTGACTCCAGGGTGACAGAAGGTGAGGAGAATGGTAATGAAGATGGGTGAGGGGAAGTGGGTCTACACCTGGATTTCCGAAGCTGGCCAAGAAGATGTGTCCTCAAAGCTGGGTCTTCAATGCTATAGTTGACTGTCCAGTAAACACAGAGATGCTGATATTTTTGGACAAGCTCGAGGACAGTCTGGAAGCCTTCGGCCATGTTGAAACGATCCATCCCACAGCCCTGCTCCCAGGCAAAGATGGTCAAGAGTTCTAGGGCATAGGCTGGGGGCAGAGAGGCACAGGCTGGCCCTTTTCCTTTGTTCTGAGCTGCAACCTGTGTTATCCAAGGCCAACAAAAGATCAGGGTGTGTGAGCACCTGCTGTATGCAAGGAGAGCCCTTAAAGCAGAAAGGACAGAAACTTAAAAGGTGGCCTAGTTGATGCTACTCATTGTATATACAGGTGGGTAAACTGGGAGGGGTCTAGAGGAGGGTAGTGACTTATTTGAGATCATACAGTGAAACCGAAAGCTCAGATGTGGCTTTTGACTTGTGTCTCCTTTCAAGGAGTGTATGTACAGGAATAGGGGCTGGAATGTATCCACCTTGTTCTCCCTACACCCATCACAACAGTTAGCAATAGTAGGTGCTTGGTAGATGTTTATTGAACAAGTAAATGCATGCATGAAAGTTGGCATTCAGAGAAGTGAATGCTCAAAGGATGCTCAGAGTTCAGTATGATTGCAAAGATGTGACGTTGGGAATAGCATCAGCAAATGCTCGGAGATGGGAGAAAACATAAACAGTGTGGGAAGAGAGGACAAACAGGCTTGAGGGGGACAGCTACAAGAGAGAGGACAAACAGGCTTGAGAAGGACAGCTACAGGAAATGAAGACTTTGTATTTAATGGAAAAGAAATTCTCTCTTCCATTTCTGTGGACAGGAGATGGATGATGGAAGAGGCAGTACTTCCATTTTGGATGGCCAATAAGATGTAAAGGATGGGAGACACTGGTGTAAGAGAGAGGATCTGATTGGTTGAGGCAATTTCCATGCTAGTATCTGCTTTCCTGGAGGAACCCTGGGTATTCACCTGGTAGTACCAGTGTTTTATGAGCAGCATCAGGTTCTTCAGCTTGACTGGGCGGGTGTTCACGAAGTTCCTCCTCAACTCTGCGAAGCAGGCTGCATGCTGACCTTCCGGGCAGCCACTTTTGAGGAGGGTCGTGTAGACCTGGGGATTAGGTTTGGCACCAGAGTTGGGCTTCCCTGTGGAAATTTGAAACACTCTGAGTGGGCGGCTCTAATTCAAGGTAGCCGCATTTACCATTTCATCCATTCACCAGCCTTTTAAAATTAATCACATAACATTGATCAATGATACACCATGACATTAATAACAATCCTAACTATCATTTTAAAACATCAATTATGTATTAGGTGCTTTGCAATACTTTTTGCCAATCCACCCAATAACTTTACAAGGTAGATGATCTTGATCCCAGAAAAGTGCATAGCACCATGGTTAAGGGAATGAGCTCTGTAGACAAAGAATCCATTTCATAGCCAAATTGTGTGATTTTGCCTTTGGGGATCTAGTTTCCTCACCTGTAAAGAAGGTGATCATAAATAGCACCTACCTATTATAAGAATCAGATGCAATCTATACATAAAGTGCTTAGAATGATGCCTAGAATACATGGTATTCAATAATAATAACAACAACAACAACAAGCATTAACTATTGCTTTGGATAACTATTGTTGTCATCTCCCAGAAGAAAAAACCAAGGCATAAAGAGGAAGCTAGAATCAATTCCTACCCCTCACTTGCATAAGGCTCTCTGAAATAAAAGCCTTTTCCATAAAAGATGACTAAAAAGGTCACCCACCAGCAGAGAGAGGCTTTAAGGAAACCTGCTGCTAAGACCCCAGTCCTATGCTAGATGTGGGTATGAAGTCCAACCTTACAGCATCTGCACGGTGAAGAAATCCCAGGCTGTTAAATTAATATATAATCTGGCCTGGGAATTAGTGAAACTCTTGGAGCTCAACTAGAAAAAAAATGAACGCTTGGTCCCTTGAGCGATATTTCTCCAACCCAGAACATAAGGAACTCTACAGGAAAAGGAAAGACAATAAAGCTGCACATACCCCAAGAACAAGCTCATGATAAAAAAATTACAAAGTGCATGGGGAAATGATCCAACATAAGGGAGAGTCAGGGGACACAACAAATACAAAAATTAACACTTCAAGAATTTGAGATAATAGGACAATTCAAGAGATTAAAATAAGCATGTTTAAGATTACTAAAGAGAGGGCGGCTCCTGTGGCTCAGCGAGTAGGGCGCCGGCCCCATATACCGAAGGTGGCGGGTTCAAGCCCGGCCTCGGCCAAACTGCAAAACAAAAAAATAGCCGGGCGCTGTGGCGGGCGCCTGTAGTCCCAGCTACTCG
>CAUYON010125866.1:0-23026 GCA_963573935.1 Arctocebus calabarensis
CCCCCCACAACAACCACCACCCCCCCCCCAAAAACCCACCCCCCCCCCCCCCCCCCCCCCCCGGCGGCGCGGGCGCGCGCCGGCGCCCGCCCACCCAGGCCGGCGGGGGGGCCCCGGGCGGGGTTTGTACCTGCCACTTCCAGCATATGGGGCCAGCGCCTTACTCCTTTGAGTCACAGGTGCCGCCCTGATTTTTTTTGTGTGTGTGTGGAGACAGAGTCTCACTTTTTTGCCCTCAATGGAGTACTATGGCATCAGAGCTCACAGCAACCTCAAACTCTTGGGCTCAAACGATTCTCTTGCCTCAGCCTCCTGAGTAGCTGGGACTACAAGCGCCCGCCACAACGCCCAGCTAGTTTCTTTTTTAGAGACAGGGTCTGACTCTTGCTCTGGCCGGTCTTGAACCTGTGACCTCAGGCAATCCACCCACCTCAGCCTCCCAAGTGCTGGGATTACAGGCATGAGCCACCGCTCCGGCTATCACTGATTTTTTTTTTAAGTTTAAGGTTATAAAGGTCACCCTTGTAAACACAAACAGTTCTTTGTGCTGATCATAGAAATGAAACACTAAACTAAACCCACAGAGCATGATATAGTTATGTCAGTTTTTTTAAAACATTAAGGAAAAACTTTAATTATTTCAATATTTATTGCACTTCGATTTTATTAGTAAATTTTCTTGAAAGAACCAAATAGTTCTTTTTAGATCAGAAAAGCATACTTAAAGGACAGGGTTTGTTTGTTTTTTTTAGCTTATCTGAATGTTTTCTCTGTAAATTTTATTTATTGCTCTCCCCACTATAAGTGTAGAAAATTTAATACCCAGAGCATAAATGTTAACAAAGTGACTCGAACAGCAAATGTGAAAGTTTGACAAAATATGGTAACATAAAGTCTTGTGAAAATACCCTAAAATATTTTCTCAATTATCTCAGCTTGTTATTTTTCTGTTTTGTATACTTTAATGTTTTATTAACATTCAGATCCAGAAACTGTGTTAGTTGTATTCCTTGCTTTATCACAAGAACTCATTAAATAGCAACTATTTGCAACAGCTTTTCTCTGTCAGGTAATAATAAACAATACCAACAGTGATCAAAGCCAGTAACAGTTAACCCATTTAATCTTTACCTTGATAGGATGTACATCTGCATATGTGGGATAAGTGCCAGGGTTTTAGCACAGTTTCTCTAAACAGTAGATTGATGACAAGTCTATATACAGTATAAATTTTTCCTTAGGTGGTCCTTTTATTTCACATTGCTTTCATACTGGTAGGAAGGACAGTATAGTGTTTGATTTTATCATACTAAATATACCTGCCTGAGTTATTATTAAATATAAAAGCCTTGAGTAGAATTTATTCTTCTTTATTTTATAATTGTATTCTTGTTCAGAGTTTAAATTGTCATGATCCTGACAGAAATAAGTTGAAGTGACCCTACAGACTTTACTTCATGTAAATAGTCATTTTGGCAGTAGTTCTTTTAAATCATTCAGAAGTTTTGTCTAGGGGTGGCGCCTGTGGCTCAGTGAGTAGGGCGCCAGCCCCATATGCCAGAGGTGGCAGGTTCAAACCCAGCCCTGGGCAAAAAAAAAAACCAAACAAACAGAAGTTTTGTCTAACAAATGAGGTAGCCTCCTGCTGCTTCTACCACTCATGTATAATCACTTTACCTTTTTCTATTTTCTACACTCCTCTGCTTCTGCCAGAAATCTTGGTCTCTCCTGTGTCTGGAATGTTCTTTTCTCATTCCTTGGGGAGCTTTTAATCATTCAAATCTCAGCCCAAAGGTCATCTCAGAGAGACCTACCTGGAAGTATCAAACAGTAACCTCTTCCTAGTAAGAAGAGAACTCTCTTAAAAGAGTCTCAGAACCCTTTTACTCTACTTGATTATTTTATTTTGTTTTATTTTAGTCACACACTTAACATCTGAAATTACCTTCTTTGTTTACTTGTTTATTACCTCTAGCCCTAAATTAGAATGTAAGTTCAATGAGAGCAAGGATGTTATCTGTCTGCAAGTGTTACATTCCCAGCACTCAGAACAGCTTGAGTGTAGGCACCTAGTACATTGTTATAATCCGTGTCACATGCCATTTTAGAAAGTCTCTTAATAGACCAGAGAGACTCTTTAGCCTAGCTAGGAAAACCTGACATGACACGATTTAGCTAATATTAAACCCACTTGGACAGACTTTAGGACAGACCCTTGTTATTCCAAATTCCACACCATATTGAAATAAGCCTTATCCAATGAACTAATCCTATTTGTAGTTTTTTGTTTGTTTGTTTTATTTTGGTTTTTTTGGTAGCTTTTACACCATAAGACTATGTGGCAATTCTAACAATTATACTAAATGTCTTATAATAAAAGAAAAATAAGTTTTTGAACTTTCTCCCAAAATTTATAATCAATATATTATGGATAACATCTGTTATTTCAACTTTTTAAATAGAATGTTTAAAATTTCCTATGTCAGCTTGGCGCCCTTAGCTCAGTGGTTAGGGTGCCAGCCACATACACTGGAGCTTACAGGTTCACACCCAGCCCAGGCCTGCTAAACAATGACAACTACAACAACAACAACAACAAAGAAAAAATAGCCAGGCATTGTGATGGGCGCCTGTAGTCCCAGCTACTTGGGAGGCTGAGGCAAGAGAAGCACTTAAGCCCAAAAATTTGAGGTTGCTTGATCTGTGACTCAGCACTCTACCGAAGGTGACATCAATGAGACTCTGTCTCAAAAATAAATAAATAAATAAAATTTCCTATATCATCTATATGATAAATTTTGACTACTCTTTAGTATTTGGTCTAATATTAAAAAGAGGATGCACATTACCAATATTAGAAATAAAAAAGGAATATTGCTAGATTCTATAAATATCAAAAAGATAAAAATTAAATATGAACATCCCATGTATTTGTGTCTGTAAATTTGACAACGCAGATGAAATAGACAAATGACTTAAAAAATAAAGGTAACTGGCTCAGCACTTGTACCTCAAGTGGCTAAGGTGCCAGCCATATACACTGGCAGGTTTGAATCCAGTTCAGGACCACCAAACAATAATGACAACTACAACCAAAAAATAGATGGGCTTTGTGGCAGGCGCCTGTAATCCCAGCTACTTGGGAGGCGGAGGCAAGAGAATTGCTTAAGCCCAGGAGGTGGAGGTTGCTGTGAGCTGTGACAGGACAGTACTCTACAGAGGGTGACAAAGTGAGACTCTGTCTCAAAAAAAAAAATGTAACAAGAGATGAGATAGAAATATGAGTAGTGCTTTATGACAGGATTGAATTTATTATCAAAAACCTTTCCACAGACTTGGTGCCTGTAACTCAGCAGTTAGGGCACCAGCTACATATACCAGGGTTAGTGGGTTCAAACCCGGCCCAGGCCTGCTAAACAACAATGACAACTACAACAAAAAAGTAGCCATGCGTTGTGGTGGGTGCCTGTAGTCCCAACTACTTGGGAGGCTGAGGAAAGAGAATCACTTAAGCAAAGAGTTTGAGGTTGCTGTCAGCTGTGACGCCACAGTACTCTACTGAAGGCAACTTAGTGGGATAGTGAGACTCTGTCTCAAAAAAAAAACCTTCCCATAAATAGATGCTTAGGACAGACCCAGATGGTTTCATTGGTGAAGTCTATCAAGCATGTAAGAAACAAGTAATGCCAAATGTATGCAAACTCTTTCAGAATATATAAGAAAAAGGAATACTTACTCTCACTTTAGGAGACCAAGATATTCCTGATAACTAATATTTGGCAAAGACCTAATAAGAAAAGTAAATTATCAACCAATTTTCCTTATAAACAAAAGTACAAAAATACTTAACCAAATAGAGCAAATCAAATCAAGCACTGTATAAAACAGTGTATCACAACCAAGTAAAATTTATCAAAGGAATAGAAAATGAGTTTAAAGATTAAGAAATCAATCAGTGCAATCTATCATACCGGTAGAATAAAAGAGAAACCACCCAAGGCATCGTGGCTTATGCTTTTGTAATCCCAGCACTTTGGAAGATTGAAGCAAGAGGATCACATGAGGCCAGGAGTTCAAGAATGGTCAGCCTGTGCAACATAGTGAAGCTCCATTATCTACCAAAAAAAGTTTTTTTAAATAGCTATAGTCATAGCTAGTTGGTAGGCTGAGGCAGAAGGATCATTTGAGCCCAGATAATGGAAGTAACATGTGAGCTTGGTCACACCCCTGCACTCCAGCCTGGGAAACAGTGAGACCCTGTCTCTCAAAAATAAATAAGGATCATGTCAATACATGCAAAGCATTTAACAAAACCTTTTCGTGATAAAACTTAGCAAAGTAGGAATAGAAGATAGCTTCCTCAATCTGATAAAAAATATTTACAAAAAATTTAAAGATAGCATCATGCTACAAGGTGAAATACTGAATGCTTTTTCCTTAAGATCAGGAACAAGGCAAGAATATCTGTTCTCCCTCTTCTGTTCAACATTTTACTATAAGTTCTAATGATAACAGCAATTCAAGCGGAAAACAGATTAACTGATTGTAAAGAAACAGGTCAAATTTGACTTCATTCACAAATAACACGATTTCATGTAGAACATCCTAAGGAATCAACAACAAAAGCAGTGACCCCCTTTTTGAATTCTAGGTGAATTCAAAAAGATCTCAGGATTGACAATCAGTATGCAAAAATCAATTGTGTTTCTACATACTAGTAAAAACATTTAGAAAATGAAATTAAGATCAGTTCTGCTTAATATGACATCAGATAGCATAAAATAATTAGAAACAAATTTAACTAAGAAACATGTACAGAAAAACTTCAGATGTTGCTGGTAGAAATAAATGGAGAAATGTAGCATATTAATGGATTAGAAGATTCAATAGTGTTAAAATGTCTTTTCTTCCCAAATTGACCTAAAGATTCAACTTTCCCAAGAGAAATCCCAGCAGGCTTTTTTTTTTTTTTTTTTTTGAGACAGAATCTCACTTTGTCTCCCTTGGTAGAGTGCCGTGGCATCATAGCTCACAGCAACCTCAAACTCTTGGGCTCAAGTAATTCTCTTGCCTCAGCCTCCCAAGTAGCTGGGATTACAGGCAGCTACCACAATGCCCAGCTATTTTTAGAGACCAGGTCTGGATCTTGCTTGGGCTGGTCTTGAAGCTGTGAACTTAGAGTCCACCCACATTGGCCCTAGAGTGCTAGGATTACAGGCATGAGCCACACTCATGGCCCACCAACAGGCTTTTTTATTTATTTTTATTTTTTTATTTTTTGAGACAGAGCCTCAAGCTGTCACCCTGGAGAGAGTGCTGTGGCATCACAGCTCACAGCAACCTCCAATTCCTGGGCTCAAGCGAGTCTCCTGCCTCCGCCTCCCACGTAGCTGGGAATATAGGCGCCTGCCACAACGCCCGGCCATTTCTTGGTTGCAGCCGCCATTGTTGTTTGGCGGGCCCAGCTCAGGTGTACGTGGCTGGCACCCTAGCCCGTTGAGCCACAGGCGCCGAGCCGCAACAGGCTTTTTAAAATAGAAATTGATAAGCTGATTTTAAAATGGATATGTAGGTGGCGCCTGTGGCTCAAAGGATTAGGGTGCTGGCCCCATATGCCAGGGGTGGTGGGTTCAAACCTAGCCCTGGTGAAAAAATGCAATAAATAAATAAATAAACAAATGAAAAATAAATTTAAAAGTTTTAAAAAGTAATAAAATAAAATGGATATGTAAAAGCAGGGGACTTAAAAACCCCCAAATCAATCTAGAGAAACAAGACTAAAACTGGATAACTCACACTGCCTAACTTCAAGACTTAACCACACACTTATACACCATCAATCTTTTGAAATTTTTAAAAATAATAATTTTTTTAATAATTATTAAATACAAAAGGAAAAAAGACTACAAAGCCATAGTAGTGATTGCCTTGTGATATTGACCTATAGCTAGACAAGTAGATAAGTAGAATATAATGAAGAATCCACATTTACCTCGTCACTTATTTTTCAGTATTGATACCACATCAGTTAGTGAGGAAAGAAAAATGTTTTCAACAATGACACTGGAGCAATTGGATATACATAGGAAGAAAACTTAAGTTATAAATAACCCCTGTTTCATACCATATATAAAAAATGCATTTGAAATACATTATAAATCTAAACATAAAAGCTAAAACCAGGCGGCGCCTGTGGTTCAGTGAGAAGGGCACCGGCCCCATAAACTGAGGGTGGCCAAACTACAACAAAAAAATAGCCAGGCGTTGTGGCAGGCGCCTGTAATCCCAGTTACTCAGGAGGCTGAAGCAAAGAATTGCCTAAGCCCAAGAACTGGAGGTTGCTTTGAGCTGTGCTGCCAGGACACTCTAGTGAGACTCTGTCTCTAACAAAAAAAAAAAAAAAGCTAAAACCATTAAGCTCCTTGTACAAAAAAGAAAAAAATCATAAGAAAATATCTTCAGGATCTAGAGTAGGTAGAGTTTCTTAGGACAATGAATAGAAAACCATAAAAGAAAAAAATGATCAATTAGCCTTCCAAATTAAAAATTTCTGCTTATTGGCTTGGCGCCTGTGGCTCAACAGGCTAAGGCGCCTGCCACGTACACCTGAGCTGGCAGGTTCGAATCCAGCCCAGGCCCGCCAAACAACAATGCCAGCTGCAACCAAAAAATGGCCAGGCACTGTGGTGGGCGCCTGTAGTCCCACCTACTTGGGAGGCGGAGGCAGGAGACTCGCTTGAGCCCAGGAATTGGAGGTTGCTGTGAGCTGTGATGCCATAGCACTCTATCCAGGGTGACAGCTTGAGGCTCTGTCTCAAAAAAAAAAAAAAAAAAAATTCTGCTTATTCAAAGGTGCCATTAAGAAAATGAACAGGCAAGCTATAGATGGGCGAAAAGATTTTCCAAACAGATTTCTGACAAAGGTCTTGTGTTCAGAATATATAAAGAACTCATATAACTTAATAATTGTGTTTTCAAAAGGAAATTTTTAAGCCAGGAACAGTGGCTTACTTCTGTAATCTAAGCACTCTAGGAAGCCAACGCAGTAAGGGGATTTCTTGAGGCCAGAAGTTTGAGACCAGCCTGAGTAAGAGCTACAAAAAAATAGAAAAACTAGCCACACATAGTGACACACCTGTAGTCCCAACTACTCAGGAGCCTGAAGCAGGAGGCTCATTTGAGCCTACAAGTTTGAGATTGAATGAACTGTAATGATGCCACTGCACTCTAGCCTGGGCCATAGAATGAGACTCCCCCCACCCGCCCCACCCAAAAAAAGGGAACAAAATTGTTATTGGACAGCAGACTACAGCAGGCACATCACAAGAGAAATCATACAAACAGGTGATATGCACTTGAAGAAGGTGCTCCACAGGAGTCGTCAAGGAAATGCCTGCTGTTACACTTTCCCAGCAGAATGTCTGATCACACTAAATGTTGGTGAGAATATGAAGGACCAGAATTCACTTTGGTAAAAAGTTAGATAGTTTCTCATAAAGTAAAACAGACCTACTTACCTCTTACCCTCCCAAATATTTATCCAAGAGGAATTAAAACCCATGTCCACAAAAATGAGATAAGAATGTTGGTGGCATCTTGAATCGCAGTAGCCAAAAACCGAAGACATTCAAACATCCATCAACAGGTGAATGGATAGGCTTAGTACCCATAGCACAGTGGTTACATGCCAGCCACATACAGGTTCAAACCCATCCTAGGCCTGCTAAACAACAGCAGAAAAAATAAAAAAATTACCACATGAATTGCCACATGTTGTGGCAGGTGCCTGTAGTCTCAGCTCCTTGGGAGGCTGAGGCAAGAGAATCACTTAAGCCCAAGAGTTGGAGGTTGCTGTGAGCTGTGACTCCGTGGCGCTCTACCGAGGGCGGCACTCTGTTTCAAAAAGAAAAAAAAAAAAACAGACGGCACCTGTGGTTCAGTGGGCAAAGCACTGGCCCCATATACTGAAGGTGGCAGGTTCAAACCCGGCCTCGCCAAACTGTAAAAACAGAAAAATAGCTGGGCGTTGTGGCAGGTGCCTGTAGTCCCAGCTACTCGGGAGGCTGAGGCAAGAGAATCGCCTAAGCCCAGGAGTTGGAGGTTGCTGTGAGCTGTGTAACCCCATGGTTACACAGCTGTAACCGAGCTGTGTACCTGTACCGAGGGCAATAAAGAGAAACTCTGTCTCTACAAGAAAAAACAGGTGAATGGATAAATACTGGTATATTCATAAAGTGAAATAAAACTCAACTATACACAGGAACAAACTACTGATATGCAAACATGGGTGAATCTCAAGACCATTATTCTGAGTGAATGAACAATACAAAAGAATACATAGTACTTAATTCCATTTATTTGAATTTCTGAACTAGATGAAACTGATATGGGGGGAAGATTAGAACTGCAATAGGCACAAAGGTAAACCCATATTTGTAATCTTTTTAGCTGCAGAAAATCATAAGTAAACAAGATGACTTAATGACAGTGAAAACCAGTGAAACAGAATATCAGGTATGTGCAAATAAACTAAATATTTCCAAACAGTTGATATTTATACTAGTTGCGCTATTCTGTTTGTTCATATATTCCCAGATGGTTGTCAATAGATTTATCAGTAACTTAATTTTTTTAATACACTCATGTGCCTCATTAAATTTTTCTATCAACAACAGACTGCAATGGTTAGAACAAGAGGCTATACCTTAGAGTGTAGGTTTGTGTGAACACTTGATGATGTTCACCCCATGATGAAATCGACTATTGTCACATATCTCAGAACATATCCCCATGATTAAGTGATGCATGACTATTTTAAATAGGTGGCTATGTTCACATATTCCTAACTTCAAACAGTGCCCTCAAGAATGTAAGTAGAGCGGAATTTTCCTCCCAGTTACACAGTTCCCTTCCATGAGAGTACTAACAGTTTCCTGTGTATTCTCCCAGAGATATTTTATGCATCTATAAGCATACGTGTAAATAAGTAAATGGATACATCTATGTATTTTTTTCCGTTTGTATACATCTAGTAGCCTGCAATACATTATTCTATGCTTTTCTTTTTTACTTAATATACTTCAAAATCACATTCTTTTTTAATGACTTCATGGTACTTTGTTGTATGGATGTAGCTGTTTATGTTGCCATTCACCATTTGAAAATTTATTTATCTTTTTTTTTTTTAAACAGTCTCACTTTCTATACAGCCCTTGGTAGAGTGCTGTGGTGTCACAGCTCACAGGAACCTCAAACTCTTGGGCTTAAGGAATTCTCTTGCCTCAGCCTCCCAAGTAGCTGGGGACTACAGATGCTAGCCACAATACTGGCTATTTTTTTGTTGTAGTTGTCATTGCTGCTTAGAAGGCCCAGGCTGGGTTCTAACCTGCCAGCCCTTGTATATGTGGCCAGAACCCTAACCACTGAGCTATGGGCACCAATCCTATTTCTCTTTTGATTTTACAAATAATAATCCTATAATTGTATCATTTTATACATATGCAAATATATTTGTGAACATCCAGAAATTCAGTTGCTGGGTCAAAAGGTGCAAATATTTTTTGTTGTTATTTTTCTTTTTTTTTTTGAGACAGAGTCTTGCCATGTCACCCTCCGTAGAGTGCTGTGGTGTTACAGCTCACAACAACCTCCAACTCCTGGGCTTAAGCGATTCTCTTGCCTCAGCCTCCCAAGTAGCTTGGACCACAGGCGCCTGCCACAACACCCGGCTATTTTTTTGTTGTTGAGGCAGTTTAGCTGGGGCCGGGTTTGAATCCGCCACCCTAGGTATACAGAACCAGCATCCTACTCACTGAGCCACAGGCACCACCCAAAAGGTACAAATACTTTAAGGTCCTTGACAAACTGATGAATATTGACAAATACCTTCCATAGACTATCAGTCAATTTTAATTCCCATCGATAGTGCAAGTCAGTAAATTGTCCATTACCAATCTTTCCTTTTTTTTTTTCTTTTTATTAAATCATAGCTGTGTACATTAATGCAATCATGGGGTACAATGTGCTGGTTTATATACAATTTGAAATATTCTCATCAAACTGGTTAACATAGCTTTCATGGCATTTTCTTAGTTATTGTGTTCAGACATTTATATTCTACATTTAGCAAGTTTCACCAGTACCCTTCTAAGATGCACCATAGGTGTGGACCCACCAATTACTCTCCCTCCACCCATCCTTCCCCCTCCCCTCCACTGCCTTCCCCCTTTTCCCATATTCTTGTGCTATAATTGGGTTATAGCCTTCACTATGAAAAGTATAAATTAGTTTCATAGTAGGGTTGAGTACATTGGATACTTTTTCTTCCTTTCTTGCGATACTTTGCTAAGAAGAATGTGTTCCAGCTCCATCCATGTAAACATGAAAGAGGTAAAGTCTCCATCTTTCTTTAAGGCTGCATAATATTCCATGGTGTACATATACCACATTTTATTAATCCATTCGTGGGTCGATGGGCACTTGGGCTTTTTCCATGACTTAGCAATTATGAATTGGGCTGCGATAAACATTCTGACACATATCTTTGTTATAAGGTGATTTTTGGTCTTCTGGATATATACTAAGTAGAGGAATTATAGGATGGAATGGCAGGTCTATTTTTAGATCTCTGAGGATTCTCCAAACATCTTTTCAAAAGGACCATATTAGTTTGCATTCCCACCAGCAATGTACAAGTGTTCCCTTTTCTCCACCTACATGCCAATATCTCTGGTAATGTGGGCTAATCTTATTGGAATTAGATGATATCTCAAAGTAATTTTGATTTGCATTTCTGTAATGATTAAGGATGATGAGCATTTTTTCTTTTTTTTTTTTTTCTTTTTTTGAGACAGAGCCTCAAGCTGTCACCCTAGAGAGAGTGCCGTAGCATCACAGCTCACAGCAACCTCCAATTCCTGTGCTCAAGCGAGTTTCCTGCCTCTGCCTCCCAAGTATCTGGGACTACAGGCGCCTGCCACAACGCCCGGCTATTTTTTGGTTGCAGCTGTCATTGTTTGGCCGGCCTGGGCTGGATTCGAACCCGCCAGCTCAGGTGTACATGGCTGGCGCCTTGGCCCATTGAGCCACAGGCGCCAAACCGATGAGCATTTTTTCAAGTGTCAGCAGCAGCACGGGCTCTTCTGGCAGTCTCCGCGGCTCAGGATAACACTTTTGAGTCCAGCAATCCACCAGTTCCCTGCATCCCCCAAACTGCCAGTCTACACCAATATTCTCCACCAGGAATGATCAAGTCTATTCATTCACACCTGCTGTTCTAGGAAAAGGTGCCCATGGCAGGTCACCATTTCCGACATTTCAAAATGTGTCTGTTCCTAGCTGGGATCCTTTTCCCTTAATTTTCTATTAGGCTACCTAGCTCACTGCCTCTACGAACGGCATCCCATTCTGATCACCAAATTCCACTCAGTAGTCCACACTTCACCGAACTTTCCACAAAACACCTAGTTTCCCCACAAACTGGGAACTGCAGTCCTCTGTGGGGAGGGGCTGGTTGCTGCCTCCACCAGCCACCGGCCACTGTCAGGGCTTCAATGGTGGCACAGAAATTTCTCTAGCAGATTCCATGGCTCTGTGTTACACTTCAAGTCCAGCGATCTACCATTTTGCTACACACCCCTAGCTGCCTTTCCACACTAATAGTCCATGCTGGGAAAGGTCTAGCCCCCTCTCTCTCTCACCTGAAAATTTGGGAGTTGCACTAAACATCCGTCCCATCCGCCATCATGTTCCGCCTCCCTACCAATCTTTCAATTAATTTTTATTCTACATTTTGTTTTTCATGAGGTTTTCTTAAATTTCCAAATCATTTCATCTTTTAGAGCAGTGGTTCTCAGCCTTCCTAATGCTGCTCCCTTTAGTACAGTTCCTGTGGGTCACAACCCATAGGTTGAGAATTGCTGTTTTAGAGCATGTTTGCTTCAAAATTTGTGCATTATTAGGATCACAGCTCTTTTTTACATTTGAATGCCTTTGAGCAATTCTATATTGAACTTCTTTGTCTCACATCTTAGTCCTTAAATGATCCTTTCTTTTCCTAGATACACATATCCTGTGTTTGCTTTTGTACCCTGAAAGTCCCTAATCATAACACCTAGTCTAACACATTAACATCAATATAATTGCTTAATTGTTTGTGTCCTCCTCTACAATGAAAACATCATGCCCTCCTCTTTTTTTTTTTTTTTAATAAGACTTAATCTCCCTCTGTCACCCTGGGTAGACCATGGTAGTTTCAGCCTACCTTATAGCAACCTCAAACTCCAAGCCTCAGGTAATCCTTTTGCCTTACCCTCTTGACTGTCTGGGACTACAGGGCCCAGTTTGTTAGGTAATTGCCTCAGAAAAGCCCCTCCTTTCCAAGCACAGGGAGTTGCCTACTAAACATCTCCCTATCTCCCAGTTGCAAAACTTACCTCATCTCCATTTTGAATTCAGTCATTCAAAATAAATCTGAAAATCCTTCAGCTTTCTCCCTCTCCTCCTTAATGCTGCTTTGCAGCATTCCCCACCAATAAAGACCTTTCATTCAAGCCTTGGTGGTCTGTGAGTTCTCTGCCGGTCTAGTGACGCCCTTTCATCTGGTGTCAGAAGCGGGATCTAGTTAAGGAATGCTTCCAAGGGTAGCTTCCACCCCTTCCATGGGGTTTTAGCTCCTAGGGACTCCCTGTCTTCTTCTTGCACCCCCTGGCACTCACCATGTCCATCTGCCAAGGTGCTCTAACCAGCACTCAACACCAGCCTCATCCAGACTTGGTAAGTACCCCTAGGAGAGTGAGTTTTCCCTAATCGTTTCTTACATTCCTGGCTATTCACCCATTTCTCGAGGCTTGAGTTCCCTATTCCCATTGACCTTGCATGGCCTAGCTCAGGGTTTCCACGCCTTACACAAAAATTTTTTGGCACCAAGTCTCAAGCTCTCCTCTGCCCCAAGGGTCTGACGCTGATCTAGGGGTACAGTGACAACTGTCCTGGAGTGTGTCCTCGTTTTCTCGGCCAGCAACAAAGCAGCGGAGACATCCACCCTATGTCCTGGTCCTTGCATGATTCTGCTCACACTTTATTTCTGCGATGAATTGCCATGGGTGCAGCCTTTTCTATCCCACCTAACTCTCCCTTGGGGTGCTTATTACGCCACCTGGTAAAATTAAAATTAGGCTTAAAGCCAAAAGAAAAATTAAACTCTCTACCCTGGTTGACCACTTTACAAATGAGACAACCAAAGTATCTGACCAAGCTATGGTTCATTTGATTTTTCTTTAATTTAAGACTTATATAACTATTGTGAGCACCTTGGCAAATGCAGCAAGGTTCAGTATGTTCAGGGCTTCTCCTATCTTAGAACCAAACCTAATTTATGTTCGGGTGATTCCAAAATTCTTGTAGCAAAAAGGCTCTTCTACTCTTTATCCCTCTGAACATGACCTATTCGACCCAGCATATAAACCTCCCCCACGCAAACAGCAACCAGTTCCAAACCAGAATAATTCCTGTCCCACCCTGCCATATCCAGCTCTTCCCTCAACCACACAGTTGCCTCCACCCTTTATCCTTCCTACTTCCCCGTCAACCAATCTAAACTCGTTTCCTAACTCCTCTCCTCCAACTAGCCCCCACAGTTCTTCTGCATTGTTTCTCAGTTCACCACTGGGCTGCTCCAAGAAACACTTCTGGACCTCTTTACCCCTGTCTTTCTCCAGCTCCTCCATGTGATGGTCCTACAGTGCCACCATATAGCAATGCAAACAATTTACAAACTAATTCTACTGTGTTAACTACTCATCCTTCACTTCCCTCCAGTGCCCTCACCCGATTCCATTCTCATCAGTCTCCAGTATTAGAGGAACCTTCAGCTCCCTCTCACTTCCTAGTCCCACTCTGCAAGGTAACTGAAATCAATAGTGTAATTTCTATCTGTTCCTTTTCCCATAACTAAACTCATACACCTTAAGGTCAAACTAAGTTCTTTTACTTCTAATCCTTCTCATTTTATTCAAGAGTTTCAATTCATTACTATGTCCTATCAGCTTACCTAACATGATGTTTTTGTTATTTTAACCAATACCCTAACCTCTGAGGAGTGCAAACGAGTGTAGGAGAGGGCAAAAGAGGCAGCAGATCAATTTCATATGTCAAACAATGAGCATCCTACAGGTGACACCGTGGTCCCTAACTCCCAGCTAAATTGAAATTATAATGATAATGCAGGAAGAAAAAGTAAAGACATTTTTATTATCTGCATTCTTGGCAGACTTAGAGCTTCTGCCAAAAAAGACTATCAATTATGACAAATTATGAGAAATCCTTCAAAATAAATCTAAAAATCCTTCAGCTTTCCTCCAATGCCTTACCAAGGCTTTTTGTTAGATATACTAACTTAAAATCCTAAAACAATAAATGGGAAAAACATTCTCATAACTTATTTCTTTAACCAAAATTACCCCAACATCAAACTTAAGCTAAAGCGCTTGGAACACAGACCCCTGGACACCCCAGGCCGTGATCTTAGAAACAGCCTTGAAGATAAGCATTATAAACAGTGTCACTAAGGCCATCATTCCTAACCTGCCTAAGTCATCAGGAGCCAAAGGCCGCTTCATAACTCAACCACCTGAACCATGCTACAAATACAGTGAAGTAAGCCACTGGGTATGATGTTGCCCCAATCCTAGGCCCCCACCAGGGCCATGTCTTCTCTACAAAAGAAAGGGCCATTGGAAGGCTGACTGCCCCTTGGCCCAGAGAGGACATGGGACCAGCCAACCTACGGCATCTAGCAGACTGGTTGAGGCTTGCCTTTTCTGAAGATTGACAGGACCCTGGCTTCTCTCACCCAACGAAGATCGCCTCTGCAAAGCCAAGAGTAACCCTGATGGTGGTGGGTAGGATGATCATGTTCCTATTAGACACAGGAGATAGTTTCTCAGTTCTTAAAGAGTTCCTGCCTCCCTGTCGCTCACCTCTATTGTTGAGGTAGAGGGTTTTTCCCACCATCCATATCAAACTCCTTTTTTTACACTACATAATTGGCAATTTCTCATTTATACATTCTTTTTGGTGTTGCCTTCCTGTCCAGTTCCCCTTCTGGGACATGACATAACTTTCCAAATTAAGTACCACCCTCACTTTTAATTTTAAATTAATAAATGCTGACCCATCTCCTTCTGCCTCACTCTGCCTTGTCTTTTCCCAAGCCATCAGAGACTCATCACCCTGACCCATTTCACCAAAACAAGTAAATCCTAAGGTTTGGAATACTAAAACCCCCTCAATTACCTCCTACTCTCCAATTCTTGTTAAACTACACCCTGATTGCCAAAACCTATTTACCTTCACATGGACTGGCCCTACTTCTTAGACTTCTTCCCAACTTACTTGGACTATACTTCCCCAAGAATTTCATAACAGCCCCCACTTACTTGACCAAACATTATCATGAGACCTCCAGACCTATGATCCCTTCTCCTTCAACCTTAGTTCATTATATCAATGACCTCCTACTCTATAGTCCCACTTTACATAACTCTAAACATAACACCTGTTCCCTCCTTAATTTCCTTACAAATAAAGAGATATAGGGTCTCTCCCTCAAAGGTTCAATTATTCCAACAAAAATCACCTTAGTGTCCTTTTGTCCCCAGACTTCAAACTATTACCATAGATAGAAAAAACCTTCTCTGCAACTTTCCCTTACCCACCACAAAACAAAAACTCCTCTCCTTTTTAAAGTTAGCTGGATACCTCAAAGTATAAATTCCCAACTTTTCTCTCCTAACTACTCCATTATATAATACTACTTGAGGTGACCCTCATGTGGCTCTCCTAACCTCCATTTCCTACAGCGTTCTTTTAAATCTCTACAGCATTCTTTATTAAAAGCTCCAGCCCTCCACCTTCCTTATCTTTCTTGCCACTTCCTCCTATATGTCACAGAAAACCACAAGTTTGCTCTCAGCATGCTTGAACATCAGCTAGGCCCCACCTTTGCTCCAATTGCTTATCTCTCAAAACAGATCACACTGCTCCAGGTAAGGCCCCTTGTCTGAAGGCGTTAGCAGCCTCAGTTACTCTAATACAAGAATTGAAAAAACTCACTTTCGACTCCCCTAATACTGTCCTGTCTCCTCATTCTCTCATTGTTTAACATACAAAAATCTTCAAACCCTACCACCATGTTGCATTCTTAACCTTCAAACCTCTCTCTTATCTGACCCATCATTATCTTTTAACACATGTCCCACACTAAATCCTGCATCCCTCTTGCCTACTCCCTCTAACTCATCACCCACTCACAATTACCTTCAAACACTAGACACTCTTCTCCCTTGCCTCTCCATGTACAGAAAGAACCTTGTCCTAATACTAATAACTAATAGCACTAACTAAAACCTTCACCCTAACACAAACAAATTTCTCACTATACTGATTCTAAATATATATTCCACATATTATTATCCCACACAACTATATAAAAAGAACGAGACTTATTTAACACCAAAGGTAACCCTATTCTTAACTCTCACTTTATTATCAAACTACTAGTTACTTCAAAATTACCTAAGGCTATAGGCATTGTCCATTGCCATTCACATCAATCTGACCACTCACCTATATCAAAGAATAACAACCTCCCACTTGTGACCTCCTCATCTATCTACACAAGTTGTTTCACCCCAACTCTCAAACTTTACTACAATTCCTCAGAGCTTTCTTTCCTCTCTCACAATAGATTGAGAGTTTCTGAATCAACTTACATCATCCTATAAAATCTGCCAGTGCTATAACCCACAAAGTCTCCCTTCCCACACTTTCCCTTTCTCACCAGCCTAGAGAACTTCTTCCTAAAACAAACTAACAACTTAATTTCACACACATGCCTAAAATCAAACATTATAAATATCTGTTAATATTAGTAGATACCTCCTCAGGTTAAATTAAAGCCTTTCCTACTACAGATAAGAGAGCTTCCACTGTTGCCTCTATCATATTCAAACACATGATTCTCCGCTTTAGGATCCCCTATTCTTTACAGTCCAACAATAGACCTGGATTCACCTCCACTATTTCTCAAACCTTAACCAACGCCCATGGCACTTCCATATTCCTTTCTATCCTCAATCTTCAGAAAAAAGTTTAAAAAAAAAGTCTAACAAATCCCTAAAATCTACCTTAACCAAACTTTCACTCGGACTTCACTTTTCTATGCCTACATTCCCTACCAAAAAACACTCCAACCTCTCTCCTTTTAAGTTGATGTTTTTTTCTTTGTTAATGAGTCTGAAATCACCACTAACAAAGTCCAATCACCCTAAGAAAGCCTCAAACTCCGAAAAAAAGAAAAAAACAACATACATCAGAGTCATCAAGTTTCTCCTCTTAGTTCACTCAAAACCCACTCTGGGTTACATTTCTATCCTTCCTCACATCTATAATTGTCATCCTTGGGTTAATGGCTTTGACCTCATGCATAATTCATTTTATTCAAACTCAACTCTTATAGTTGTCTTAACAGGTAACTACTCAGTTGGGGCTCCCACCCGCAATAACAAAAAAAAAAACTGTTCTTCATAAATGGACTACACTCTACTCCAGGCCTTAAAACTTTCCTGAATGCCACTTCTAAACAGCCACCACTAAAAGGACAGTCTGAAAGCAAAAATTTACATCCTCCCAAGGAAAAAAAATCATAATCACCCTCTAGTTGGCCAATTAAAACTACATGTCCCTCTCAGCAGGAAGAAGCTACAGAAGAGAGAACTGGAGTCCCCTATCCCAAGGCCAACCCTCTAATTTTAACTTATCAAGAAGGGAGGAATGTTAGGTAATTGCCTCAGAAAAGCCCCTCCTTTCTAAGCACAGGGAGTTGCCTACTAAACATCTCATCTCCCAGTTGCAAAACTTACCTCATCTGTCCCAATTACCCGCTGAAAATTTCACACTTATGGCCTGCCCCTAACGGCTCTTCCCGCCAGAGCGTAACTCCTTATTGGCTATTCTACCATCCCATCACCTCCCCTAACTGAACCTATATAAGGTGTGCTTGTCTTTTACTCACTTTCTCTCTCTTCCTCTCTCCTCTCCCCTCTCCTTCCCTCCTCCCTTCCTCTTCTCTCTTCCTCAGTGCTGTTCTGCAGCATCCCCCACCAATAAAGAAAGACCTTTCGTTCAAGCCTTGGTGGTCTGTGAGATCTCTGCCGGTCTAGTGCCACTCTTTCACAGTTAGTTTTTCTATTTTTAGTGGAGATGAGTCTTGCTCTTGCATAGACTGGTCTCAAACTCCTGAGCTCATGCAATCACTTGCCTCAGTCTTCCAGAATGCTAGGATTATAGGTGTGAGCCACTGCACCTGGTCTCATCATGCCTATCTTTAAGATTGTGTGAAGTTGGGAACCAGTGCACAAGACCATCCTCACTTCTGACACCAGCTACAGAATTCAGTGGGACCCCTTAGACCACTGTGAGACTTAACAATTCACTAGAAAGACTCATATAACTCACTAAAAGTTATGATGTTTGGGCGGCACTTGTGGCTCATCGAGTGGGGCGCCGGCCCCATGTACCGAAGGTGGCAGGTTCAAACCCAGCCTAGGCTGAACTACAAAACAGAAAAATAGCCAGACGTTGTGGTGGGCGCCTGTAGTCTCAGCTACTCGGGAGGCTGAGGCAAGCAAATCGCCTAAGCCCAGGAGTTGGAGGTTGCTGTGAGCTGTGTGACGCACCATGGTACTCTACTGAGGGCAATAAAGTGAAATAAAATACAGGAAAATAAAAAAAAAAAAGTTATGCTGTTCATGACAGTTGCTTCCCATGAGAAGATAAAGATTAAAATCAGCAAAGGGGAAGAGGCATAGGGGCAGAGTTCCAGTAAGTCTCACAAGCAGAGGTCCTATTTGTCCTCTCTAGTGGAGTCATAGACAGCTCTAACCTTCCCAGCAGCATCATGTGATAATATGTATGGAGAGATACTAACCAGTAGAGTCTGCCCAAACCTGACCAGGGACTTTACTGGAGTTAGTCATATAAACCTGGTTGGTTCTCCACATGATTGACTTTAATATCCACCCCTTCCAGAGGTAAAGCTGGTCTCATTGGCCCAAAATCCCCACCCTAAATCTTATTGTCATACTATCTGGTGTGACCCAAGGCTCTCAGGAAAACAAAGACACTCTTAGCGATCACCTCACAGCAGCCCAAGGCAAAGCCAGACCTCAGTTTGGGTAAGGTTAATTCTTTATTATACATGTTATATTGCATGCACTAAATGCTCAGTTAACAATTTTTAATGAAAGAACAAGTACCTAATGGGATAGAACTAACATATTTAACCATTTGTTTCCAAATATTTGCTATTAGTAGTCAATGCTACATAAGGGCAGGTGTTGCAGTGGCTCATGCCTGTAATCCTAGCTCTCTGGGAGGCCTACGCAGGTGAATGGCCTGAGATCAGGAGTTCCAGACCAGCCTGAGCAAGAGCAAGATCCCATCTCTAAAAAGAAAAAAAAATAGCCAAACTTCGTAGGAGGGGCCTGTGGTCCCAGCTAATCAAGAGGCTGAGGCAAGAAGGATCACTTGATCACTCTTGAGCCCAAGAGTTTGAGGTTGCTGTGAGCTGTGATATCAATGGCACTCTACCAAGGGTAACAAAGTGAGACTCTGTCTCCAAAAGACAAAGTCAATGCTACAGTAAAGATCTAAACATGTAAAATTAGGAAAGAGCTCTAGAAATGAGATTCTTGGGTCAAAAGGCATGAATACTTCTAAGACTTTTGATACCTTTGCCAAATTGTTTTCGAGAAAGGTTATGGCAGTTTACAGCCCCAGCAGCATTGAATAAGCATGTCCATCTCTCAAGTAGTATCTCCAGATTGTTATCTTTCTTTTTTTGTTTTTTAAATTTGTGCCAATTTGATATGGAGAAAAGGTGTATCATTGCAGGTCATTTGTATTTCTTATCTTACAAATTTCATGTTTCGGTCCTTTGAGAATTTTCCTTGTGTTTTTTGTTTAATATATGCTTTTTAGTATATTATATTTAAGAATATTACCCTAGTATCTATCAAATTCCAAAGTGCTGGGATTACAAGTGTGAGCCACCACACCCAGTGGTTACAGATTTTTTTTCTGTTCTTTTTTTTTTTTCTCCGCGTCCCCTTGCCCCCTTTTCTTTTTTATTGTTGGGGATACATTAAGGGTTCAAAGAACCAGGTTACACTGATTGCATTTGTTACAGATTTTTTTTTTAATGTATTCATCTTTATCTTCTAATTTATTCAATTATTTTTATTCTTTAAAAGCCCTTCCCCATATAAAAATCAGTTATAACTATTAGCGTATATTATATTCTAGTTTATTTGTGGTTTCATTTGTTTACATTTAATTTTTTCATTCATCTAAATTTATTTCTGAAGGGCATCCTTAGGGATTTCACATTACTTTATTCCTTCACTATTATAAACAGATTTCTTTTTTCCCCTCAAGGGAAAAATTATTACTACTAAACAGGAAATATATTGACTTTTAGTGGTTTTACTCAGGTCTGCCTTGCTAAATTATCTTATTATTTTGATGTACTTGGTTGTTCTAAATATAAAACTATGTTCTGTCTAAACAACATTAATCTTAGATAGTCCTTCATATATTGGACATGCCTACTAGGAAAATAAATTATAGTTTCATGGTAGATAATACTGATCATAGTCTAACCTTAATGAAAATACATTTAGTTGCTCTATTATAGATTTTAATGTATCTCACAGGCATTTATGTGGGCATAGAGAAAATACACACACATCCAACCTGACAACCTGCCTACATTTATATTTGTTATATAAATGTATGTATACATAATACATATATATGTATATAAATGTATATATACATAATAACATATATATGATAACACATTTAAAGTCCATGTTTATAGTATAGTAACTATTTTATAAAATGTATCAGGTTACAAAGTAACATCCTTAAGAATCAATAATGTAAGGCTGGGCGGGATGGCTCATGCCTGTAATCCTAGCACTCTGAGAGGCTGAGGAGGGTGGATTGTCTGAGCTTACAGTTTCCAAACCAGCCTGAGCCAGAGCAAGACCTGGTCTCTGAAAATAGCCAGGTGTTATGGTGGACAGCTGTAGTCTCAGCTTCTCGGGAAGTTGAGACAAGAGAATTGCTTAAGCCCAAGAGTTTGAGGTTGCTGTGAGCTATGATGCCACGGAACTCTACCAAGGGTGACAAAGTGGGATTCTGTCTCAAAAAAAGGGGGGGGGAGGGGCCGCGCCTGTGGCTCATCAAGTAGGGCGCCAGCCCCATATACCAAAGGTGGTGGGTTCAAACCCGGCCTCAGCCAAACTGCAAAACAGAAAAATAGCCCAGGGTTGTGGCAGGCACCTGTAGTCCCAGCTACTCGGGAGGCTGAGGCAAGAGAATCGCCTTAGCCCGGCAGTTGGAGGTTGCTGTGAGCTGTGTGACACCACAGCTCTCTACCAAAGGCAATAAAGTGAGACTCTGTCTCTACAAAAAAAAAGAATCAATAATGTAGAATATATTGCATCAGTTCCATTAAAACCATCTTTTCCTTCCTATTAGCTAAAATCAAAATGATGTAGTATAAAGTCCTGGGAAAGCCACCCAACAAACTAATGTGCTAAGAACCTGACTTTCCTCTTCCACTTCCTCCATTGTTGTTGTTTGACTAAATGTGCAGGCCACTCCCCCAGTGCATGAAGTGGAGCTCTCATACCTGTTACTAATGAGACTGCCACCCTCTGCACATGGATCTATGACACTGGAGAGCACATTCACACATTTCTGGCTGGCTCTTTCAAAGTCTGCTCTTGCTTTTATTTTCCATCAGCTCCCTTGTATGTACTGTGCACACATTTGCAGGCCCTTTGGGCTTGGGATGTGCGAAGCTCGTAGTGGTCTGCCATCTGTGCAGCACAACCTGGGATTATGATAAGAGCTCAGCCAGCCTTTATCACTTACCTCCCGAAACAATCTTTTTAAATACCTGGCTTTCTGCCGGTCCATGGCAGGTTCCAGACAAGAGCCACAAAGATTACCATTTTAACACTCCAGATCAAATGAGCCCGGTCTGTCAGCAGCAGGGAAGCTCTGGTTTGGGCCTGAGCCTCATACCAATTAAAATCATTGTGGCATATATCGTAACACACCTATCCAAATGACTAAAATTAAAAAATGTTGACAACACCAAAATGATTGTAAGGATGCAGAGAAAGGGGCTCCCTCTTTTATTGCTAGTGGGAATGCAAAATCACCACTCTGGCAAACAGTAATTGCACTCCTGGGCATGGACCTCAGAGAAATGAAACCCTGTGTTCACACAAAAACCTGTACACCAGCAGTTCTCAACCTGTGGTTCGCGACTCACAGGAACTGTATTAAAGGGTCATGGCATTAGGAAGGTTGAGAACCACTACTGTACATAAATGTTTGTTGTTGTTGTTTTTTTTCCTTTTTTATAGGTCATGTGTATTAAAGTATAATTTAAATACATTAATGTTCATTCTTTTTAGGTAGGTGTTCAGTTCAAAGAGTTTTGACAAAAAAAAAAACAAAAAAACAAAGAGTTTTGACAAATATAAAGTTATGTAACTACAATCACAATCAAAATATAGAATATTTACATCACTGTGGATTCCATTATGGCAATTTTTAATCAATCTGCCACCCTTTCCCCTAGTAAATTTCTGATTTTATTTCTATACCTGTATTTTTACCTTTTTCAGAATGCCTTATAAATGGAATCATATTTTACGTGGCCTTATGTCTAGTTTCTTTCATTTAGCATAATTATTTTTATATTAATGATGCTATTGCATGTATCAGTGATTCAGTCCTTTGTAATGATTAGCAGTATTCAATTGTAGGAATTTACCAAAATTTCTTCATCCATTCGCCTTGATGAGATTTGAGGTTTTGTTTTTGTTCAGTTCTTGCAGAGTTTGGCTATTATGAATAAAACTGCCGTTAACGTTCTTTTTTT
>CAUYON010125870.1:0-17533 GCA_963573935.1 Arctocebus calabarensis
GCCAGTACCAACCTCAAATCAAAGAGTTGAAAAGTCTCTGGCGACTAGATAGCAGAAGTCTGCTGGCAGTTTTAAGTATAACTTCCTGCAGAGTTCTGTGGGCTCAGGAGGGCCCCCCCAAGCCAGTAAATTAGCCTGGGAAGGTTGGTGCCTCCTTCCCTGCCTTGCCCCTCTGTCACACCCAGTCTCTGGTAACCCTGCAGGGCTGTGATCCAGTTCCCTCCAATGAGCAGATGCTCTAGAGGTTTGTGCCTACCTAGGTCACATGGGGCTCTGTGACTCCTCAGCCAGGCCACCAGTTATGTCGGTATTGGCAGGGGGGGAGGTGAGGCCTGACAACCTGGGTACTTGATAGGGGCTGGGGCGATTCACTCAGTTCCAGCCCTGTCCTTGATAGATGTAAAGTAGATGAAAAAGCTGATAGAATAGAACAAGTTCACAGAATTTCTGCCCTGTGGAAGAGACGCTGGGCTGCTAATAGTCCTGACTCAGTCTGTGAGCTTCAGCCCCTTGTCTCAGTTGTCATCCCCTGAGGGCCAGGTGCAGCTGAAATTTAGCAAAGCTTTCTCAGTGCTGTGGCTTGGTGCCTCAGGGGACCGCCTCTCCACTTTGGCCATCCACCTCTCGGGTCACTTTCCTCTCACCACTCCTGAGCTGGGAAAACAGCACAGACCAGGGACAGCCTGCATCCTGTCCACATCCCTCGAGAAAGTGTCCCAGTATCTGGACTCCGTGGGGGACAGACGTCCAGACCTCAGGGTGAGAGTGGAGGGGAGTGCCAGGAGTTCCAACTTGTAGGTAGAGAATGTATACAGTTTTTATACAGCTTTATGCCTGGCAGGAGAGTGCCATGGCACCCTAATAGGGGAAGGAGGTCCAGTTTTTAGAGAGTCTCTCCCGTGGAGTAGAGTGGGAGGACATCTGAACTCTGCTCGCTTGTTTGTATGGAGGTATGGCGTATACTGAGAGCCGTTCTCTTGGGGGAGGGGACTCCTGTCCACTTGGTGATGTGTTCTGTACCTTTTATTTATATCCTTGGGGTTGCAGGTAGCTCCAGCAGGGTTGATGTGTGTTCTTCAACCTTCTCTTTGGCTCAGTTCCAAACCATTGGCTTTCTTGCTAAATTCTGTCCTTTAACTCTCCTTCTGGATGGGAGCGTCTGCAGAAAGCTGGCTACAGACCGCCATCTTGACTCCTCCCCCAGAAGGATGTATTTCTGAACAAACTTCAGTCTTTTAATCTCACACAGCAGTTAAGATAATTTGAGGTATGTGTGTGTGTGCTAATGAGGAAGGAATTTTTTAAAAAGCAAGATACAGAAAAACATGATTAATGTGATCATATTTTTATTTAAAAAAAATCTTGGCTGGGCACAGTGGCTCATGTTTTTGACCCCAGCACTTTGGGAGGCTGAGGTGCAAGGAACATTCTAGACCAGGAGTTCAAGATTAGTCTGGTCAATGTTGTAGACCCTATCTCTACAAATAAATAAATACCAAAGCTCCACCTAATGCATAGATGCTATTTGATGAGTTATTACTGCTTACCTGGCATTCTGTGAAGTGCTTTTAAAACCCTTATCTCCTTTCATGCTTGCAATTCTGAGATTGGTATTACCAACAGCATTTCACCAGTGCAGAAATTGAGGCTTCAAGAGGTTGAATAACTTTCTCAGCATCAAATGTCCTGGTAGTCTGATTCCAGAGTCTGTTCTAGAAGCTTTTTACATACTGAAGTGTTCATACTTAAAGAAAAGCACTGTTATCAGAGGTTACATCTAGAGAAGAGTAATGTGGTGGATGGAGAAGGGGAGGGCAAGTGGGAGATGTTAATTTTTTTACCATAAATTTATGTATGGGTTTCTATATTTGCAGTTTTTTAGTTAAAAAGATAGCCCTTCTCATAAACAGACAAATATTGTATGATTCTACATATATGAAATATCTAAAAACAAGTAAATTCATTGAGCGAAGGTAGATTAGAAGTTAACAGGGACAAGGGGAAGGGTACATGGGGGGGTTATTGCATAGTGGATGCAGAATTTCTATTTGGGGTGATGGAAAAGCTTTGGAAAGGCTTGATGCCTGTTGCTCAGTGGCTAGGGTGCCAGCCACATACACCAGAGCTGGTGGGTTCGAATCCAGCCCAGAGCCTGTCAAACAACAATGACAATTACAACAACGACAACAAAAAACAAAAAAAAAAAAAGAAAAAACTTTGGAAATAGTGGTAATAGTTATTCAGTATTGAGGAAGTAAGTAAAGTCACTGAATTTGTAAAAATGGTTGAAATGCTAAATTTTATGTTGTGTATACTTTACATCAAAAAAGAAAAAAATTCCATTGAACTGAACTCATTTTATTTTTAGAAAACTCACTCTATTACCCTCCACTTTTTCATTTTGCTTATACTGTGCTGTGTCTCACAGAAGTGTGGCATCACCAGTCACAGGGCCAGTAAGATGTAACTAGCTTTACCCACTGGGAGAGGTGTTTGCCTCACTGTCCCTGACTAGTGGGAAACACCTCTGAAAATCAGCTCTTTTGAGAGTCTATGTGGCTTGAAATCCTATAACTGTGATCAGCTCAGTGTTGGGCAAAGAGAACTTTTTGTCTTTTTAGACTACCTGGGCTGCTTTAAGAGACCTGAGATGCAATTGGTATCATCATGGAAAGCATCTTATGTTAGGCATTAGCAAAAGGTGGTGTTGGGTTGGGTTCTGGAGGTTCTATTTACATGAATTAGACCACCAGATGGAAAACCAGAGAACCAGGAAATTACCCATTCCTTCATCCATCTAGCTACCATCTATCCATCCATTTATCCATCCATCAATTTCTTGTCCATTCTGTAAAGAGATCTTGAAGGAGTACCAACTTAAGCTACATCCACAGCCAAATACTGAGCATGAGGAGTTACATTTCTCATAATGCACTGTAAGTTTGCATGGTGTTACATCAAAGAGATTGGAATACACAGCCCATATCACAGCTGCTTCTCCTCCAGCCACTTTTACTCCTTTGCTGTGTGACTTTGGGAAAGTTCCTTCCCTTCTCTGAGCCTGTAACATGATCTCAAAGATTCCCTCTACCTCCCGAATTTGATGATTCTGTTAATACAGTCAGTACCAGATGATCCTCACGTATTTTTTGCTATATCTGCAATCCTGCAAGTATAAGCAAGACACACTTAATGTTGAAAGGCTGTGTCTTTATGTTCGTGCCTGTAGAAACTGATAAGAGTTGTTTCTGGACCAGTCAGCATCTGGGAGCTTAATGCTGGTAATAATGATAATAATAGGGAAAACATAAGCACATATAGAAGGAATATGTGATTATGATTTATAGAACTGAGCTACGGAATAGTTGTTCATCTGTGAAAAGGTTTTAAAAACACCAAATGGAAAAGCATGTCCAACTGTCCTCAAGGTGGCATGGAAGGATGCTTAATAATGGGTAAATATGCTGCTTTTCTGAAGCATGTGTGTGTCTTTAACAAATATTGACCTGTCCTTTACTGTTATATTTCAAAACGTGAGTAAATCAAACTAAGATGTGTTTTGTGGAACCCTCTTGTTTTATTATCTGTCATTTAATTTTTAATACCTAAGTGACACCTGATATATTACCTAATCAAAAGAAGAGAATTATACATTGCACATAATCAGTTATTTTTGCCATATCACTGAAATTAGACTAACAGATGAGGAAAATAAATAAGATGAACTTTAAAAATGAAAATGCTTAGCCTTCGGAATTTTAGTTGACAGCTTTTGAAAATTAAATTATAAGTCAAGCCCTGATAGGTTTGATATCTTCTTTGCAGCTTTGCCGATGATGTATTGCAGCTTTAATGGAATATCATTTATCATCTGATAATAACAAATGTAGTATTTCTGAGCTTGTCATCTCTTCTGTGATGACAAATAGTCCAACTTGTAGCGGTGATAATGGAATTTTATAATGATCTGTCCTAAACTGACTCAAGTGCGGCTGAGCTATTTTTCTTAAATCTCATAATGCCTATTACATGTAGATTACACCAGTCAGCAGCTTCTATCTAAGCATGAACCTGGATCAATGACCCAGATTTCAGACAAACAGCCCAAAAGGATCAAACAATATTTGCTTATTTATCAAAATTATTTCCTCTTAGGCTAATAAGAGAGCTTGTCAGAGGTTGTTGGAAATGGCAAACCATGAAACTCAGAGGATAAAATAGGTGTTGAAAACTCCGTTTATCTCTTAAAAAGTAGGCAGCGAATTCAGTTTGCAATGCTACTCGTTCAATCCATCATTTCACAAAGATTTATTTCATGAAGGCCTTCTGCTGAGAAATGCAAGTGAGAGGGCCCAGTCACCCTTCCACTTTATCTTGAAGCAGGGTTATTTTATGTCTCACTCCAGGCTTGTCTGATAGCATCACCTTGTTGCATTGGGATGTTCTATCGTCCGCATCGCTCATCCCCCTAATGCTATTATGAAACTTCCAAACAGCCAGAGGCATCACGGAAAGCCCTGATTTGGCAGATCAGGGCTTCTTGGAATTTTCCATTGGGTATGTGGATCTAACTACAGCAGTCACAATGCTCTCCTGGCAGCCTGCTGGGATGCGGTGTTATCGATATGATCAAGGGAGGCACCTAAGTGGGTACTGGAGAGTGCAGTAGCTCCCATTGCAGGTTGGACTCTTACCCTCATCTGAGCAGATTTGATTTTCTGTCTGTGGTCACAGTACAGCATGTGGACAAAGGGACAGGCCTGGTGTGAAGGCCTTGGGTCTGACACTGAGTGACTGGAATAAAGAACAGGGCGTACTGTTAATGGCATGGACTGATATGCAAACTGATGCCTGACAGGCCTGAAGCCTTCATGGGTGAGGACAGAGGAAGGTGATGGACAGAGAGGTGTGTGTTTCAGACGGGCTGTGACTTCACTGCTACTCTGTCTCTGACCGTGTGTGTCAGGGCCAACCGGGATGCCATCTTCCTTTCTCCTCTTCAGTGGAGTTTACTCCAGGACCTGCTAAAGCATCTGATTCCTTCCTGCACATCCTCAGCTTTGCAGTAAAGCCTATGTTCCCCACCTTTCTTGGCTTTCTTCACTTCTTTCTCTTTTGCTCCTTTTCCTTTTTCTCCTTTCCTCGCTTTTTCAGTCCCCTTTTCTTTCTCTTCTCTCTCTACCCTTCTCCCTTCCACTTTCTTTATTCAAAGAGTCACAACTTCCATGTAAGTAAGATAAATGGAAAAGGAAGCCCAGAACAACTTTGTTGGGTTCTTGCTTCACTTCAATAACCAATCAAGCCCTGCTAAGTGCTGCCAGGCTGGCTGCACACAGGTGGCCAGATCAAAAGCTTTTGAAGAGAAAATAGAAATGTGGACTTTATGTGAAAGGCCATATCTTAAAATGTTAAAAGCTACCACCTCCATATTTATTTTATAAAAATTATTTTAGGGCCTAACTAAAATTAAATTCAGATCAAGGGCTATCTCTTTGTGAGTTGTGGTTTAGACTCTGCTTGAGTGACCTCGCCTACTCCAATGACATTAAATACCTATGATTCAGAAACCAGCATATGCAAGGTAAGTTCCCTATCATCTTACATTTACATTGGTCCAGTTCTTTCCCCTTTTCTCCTACATTTACATTTCCAAATATCTACCCAATGCTTCACAGACATTTTAAGCACAGAGGCAGTAGAAGAGTATTATGAGTAAGAATCTTGGTTTTATTAGAAGGCTTACTTCAGGAAAAGTGGGAAGCAAAATTAAGTAGGTTGGAGGAAGCTCTTGAGGGAATTGCATGACAAGAAGAGCATTTCAACTTGGTGGAGAGCAATTGTGAGTTCATGAGTGGTAGAGTGACATGGGTGGTATTTTAGGAAGATGAATCAGAAAAGGAGAGGAAATAAAGACAGGAAAAACGGTGGGCAGGGTGACTTGGGCCAGAACTTCAGCAGTAAAGATGGAGATGTGGACGGGAAATTAGAATTATCAAGACACAGATGGCTGGGTTTGACGTATTTAACTTAGAGAATTAAAATCACATCAGAAAGAGACTGATGATAACCTTGGGGGAAATGCAGGAGCCAGACAGTGGAACTCTTAGTGGGGAGAGAGGTGAGAAGATGTCTCAACAGGGTTGATATAGTTTCCTTTCATCTGAGTTTTCCTGTAGTGTTTGTCATTGATCTGGGTTAATTATATTATAGATCTTAGAAAAATGAAAAAGGTCTTATCCCACTGTTTCACACTCATTTCTGGGGCACTTCCTTAGACACAGGAACTATTCCAGGGACAAAGAGATAAGTGAGATAAATTCCCCACCATGAGGACCCCAGAGCCCTTTAGGAAGATAAATAATACACATTTCAGTGGAGAAAGAACTGGACCAAAGTAAGAAGACTTATTCTGTGATGCTGGGGAAGTTACACAATCTTATTTTACTTCACCTTATTCATCTGTAAAATGGACATAAACTCTTCCCTCCCAAATTCATTAAATTGCTATACCATGATGAATCATTGTCCCAGTCTTCCCAGGACAGAAGAGTTTTCTGAAGTATAAGAATTTTAGGGCTAAAATCAGGACAGTCCTGCGCAAACTGAGACCATGGTCACCCTGAGTGAAGCATAAACATTATACTACACATCTGAGTCCTTTAGAAAATGGAAAGCCCCCCAAAATGTGAGGTGGTGCATCTTTATAGGACTACCTTCTAGGTTTGTTGCATCAGAGTGGGAAAACTAAAGTCTCAAAACAGGTGAATAAAAATCCATTTAAAAAATTCTGGGGAGAGGTGATTCATGCCTATGAACCTAGAAATTTGGGAGATTGAGGAGAGAGGGTTACTTGAGGCGGGAGGATGGCTTCAGGCTGGGAATTCAAAACCAGCCTTTGCAACAAAGTGAAATCCCAGTCTCTAACAAAAATTTTAAAAATATGTACATATAGAAGAGAATGGTGGGGGCACACCTATAGTCCTAGCTAAGGAGGTTGAGACAAGAAGATTGCTTGAGCCCAGGAGTCTGAGGCTGCAGTAAGTGAGCTATAACTGGCCCACTGCATTCCAGCCTGGGGATAGAGTGAGACCCTGTATCACAAAACAACCTAGTCACAAGGAGTGGCTTTTCCAATGTTTTCTCTCCTATATGTATGCAATATATTCCTTTTCTCCAAATGTCAGATAATGATGTATTTGGTATTTGATTAATACATCTGAATTTTGACCAAAAAGTATTTATGAAGGATTATATCAATTATGAAACCTTGCCATTTCCTTGAAAATGTACAGGATGAATAAAGACAACGTCCTAAATCAAAGATGAAGAAATGTTTCCTATTTCTTGGGAAAAGATCATTTTCCAGATAAACCAAAGTAAGACAAAAACAAAACAAAAACAAACAAACAAACAAAAGACAGAAGCTTTCAATATGTCTGGTTTTTTTTTTAATTTTTATTAAATCATAATTGTGTACATTGGTGCAATCATGGGGCACAATGTGCTGACTTCATATACAATCTGAAATATTTTCATTGAACTATTTAACATAGCCTTTGTGGCCTTTTAATCACTATATGAAGACATTTATATTCTGCATTTAGTAATTTTCACCTGTACCCTTCTAAGATGCACCATAGGTGTGATCCCACCAATCACCCTCCCTCCACTCCTCCTCCACCCTCCCTTCCCCTCCCTTGCCCCTTTACCCATTTCTTGTGCTATAACTGGGTTTTAGCCTTCACATGAAAGCTATAGATTAGCTTCATAGTAATGTCTGGGTTTTTAATTTATTTTTTATAATGAATGTGAAGTCTTATTGTTATGCCCTTTGTGTTTAAGAAAGTCCAAACTTGTTACCAAAGTTGGCAAAAGCAGCAAGAGGGGAAACAAAAATAACTGAGGAAACTTAGAAATCTCAAGTAGTGTTGTGATATCTGCATTTAAAAGATATCTGTGGTTTTAAGAATTAATCTTTTCAATGACAAAACCAAGATGTCACTGTCAACAGGCAGACTGCAGCTAGGAGCATTCCCTATTATACCCAGCTGTTGTGACACAGTCTAAAAGCCTAGCAGAAGACTTGAAATATTTGGGGAGGTTCCTAATGAAGCCTGTAGCTCTGATCACTCTTAGAATCTTATTAGAGAAGAGATGGCACTTCAATAATTAGCTGGAAAGGAAAAGAGATGCTTATGTCTCACCAACATTGAGATCCTCTTAGAGAATCCATGGTGAATACTGGGTTTTCCACTTCTTTATAATTACCTAGTTGTGGTTTAGGCTTAGTTATAGTAGACTTTATGTCTTGAATGACTTTTATGATGGGATGTAAATCAGAATCCCAGATGGTATCAGTCCTGAGTCAAGACTTAATTCAGATGGTCTTATCAATGCGTGCTTTCATCACAGGCTGGTGAAGACAGCTCTTACTCGGCGACTTGTGGACCATCACCCTGGTTTTGGTGTCATTACATCATTGTAATATAATTTAACTAACAATTTTTAAGTGGATAAGTGGAGATATGCCTTTTTACTTTATCTCTTGATGTACTTGACATAAAGGTTATTTTAAGCTGTATTTTGATATTTGAAAACAGATGCAGAAAGAAGCCTTCTCAGAGCTTCCTTTATCTGACTAAAGACAGTAGCTTTGGGGAAAAAAGCATCTATAAATTATATCTTCAGAAAGATTCCATTCTCAGAAAGAAGAATGAAAATAAAACTTACCTCATATCTCCCTGGGGAGAGTTTTATGACCCCACAGGGGATAGAAAGACAACCTACACCTGTATAGTTGATTCGATTATAAAATTTCTTATCTCTCATTTGTTTTCCTAAAAATCTGTTTTTATTTCCTAAAGAGACCTATTTCTTCTTTTCCTAGGGTCTTTTTCTTCCTCTTCTCTTTTTCTACTAATTTAGAGCTTACTACATAAGCCCCAAATTTTAGTCACCTGGGCTTACTCATCACTGAGAACTCCCATGTGTACGCACATTGCACACATAAACAAATTTTTCTTCTGTAAATCTGTCTTTTATCACTTTAATTTGTTGGCCTCCAGATACCGAATCTAGGAGGATAGAGGAAAAGATATCTTTTCCTCCCTGGCACAGTTACAGGTATTTTTCCAAATGCAAATTGAACTGCACGACTGTTAAAGTACATGGCACTTTGGAGGAGAGTGTGCTGGGGCATCGTCATGTGGAGAAGAGATAATGCTCACCCTAGGTGGAGCAGGTTCGGCAGCATCATCTCATTTGACCGAGCATGATTTATGCAACAGGGAGAAAAAGTAGCCACAGGCATGTGTTCACTGCCTCCTCCATACTTGAACTTCTGAGACAAGCTTGCTATTGACTTCCCCAGTGTCTGATCATCTGCATACAATGCTTGTGCTTATAAATGAGGCAGAGAACTGGAGAAATCAGCCACACTGAGTTGTTTGACCAGAGAGTGTGCATGAGTAAATTTAGCACAATCAGGCAGAAGAGAAGTGTAGGAGGGTGGGAGGTGAAAGGGAAGAGGAGGCACAGAGGGTCTTCCTGGTCAACTGGCCACTGCTGAGGGCCTGCCTCTCTCCAGCCCCAGCAGACAGTAGTGGGGTCAAGCTTTTGGCCTCCGAGTGTCTTCTGTACATTAGCAGAGTAGACATTCAGAGCAGATGAAGTTGTCCCCTCCTTCTGCAGGCCAAGCATGCAGATTCTTTTCCTCGGGTGCCAGGGCTGCCTTTGGATGCCAGGAGAAGCTCAGAGCTCCGCGGCTTCTTTCTGACCGCTCCGTCTCATTCCTGACATTACACAGCCTTAAAATCCACAGAGGAAGGTGAGGAAGCCCCTGACACGGCCTGGCCTTCAGGAGCCCTCTTGCTTTGCAGCATCATGCTGGAAATATTTTACATACTCCGCCTATGCCTGGGACCAGACTGATGGGGTGACCAAGCCCATTGAGAATTCCCTAGGGCCGAGCCTGGGTTCCTTCCACAGGGCGCTCTCTGGCCTTTCACGTGTGGGATCAACTGGCTACTCTGCTTCCAGGAGGACAGCCAGAGGTGATTGTTCCTGCCATGTTCATGGCATTTCTTTTCATGAGATTCTGCAGTGAGAATGCTGTTGACACCCTGATTACGCTTTGAGCCCAGAAGCACCAGGGCTAGGGAATGCACAGCTCTGGCTACTTACTGTCCACGGCAGACCTTGGGCTTAGCCTTACAGGCAGGCCATGCACAGACTCTCTACCACCTGTGTAGAGAAGCAGTTCCTGAGAGTAGTGGGCCCCCAATCCTGACAGTTGGTTGCTCACCCCATCTCTTCCAAAGGCTCCCCACCAGGTATCAGAAGTGGTCCCCCACCTCCCCCAGGGTCTCCTCAGCCTTGCTCAGCATCACCAGAAGGTCCCACGTGTTCTCTTGCCTCAGATGCATGTGGCAATATTGTGGCCGCCCAGGTGATGGTTAAGCCACACCAGATGAGAGATGGGCATGGCTTATGCTAAAGGAACATCTCCTTCTCGGTCGGGCCATAGAGCCTCACCTACCCTCCCTGTGGGGCAGGCGACATGAAAGTGGTCACATTCTGCAAATGCAGCCACTGCAATCTGTAGAGTTCGAAAGAAGACAGGGTTGGAAGATGAGTTGCTCTACTTTTTATGAATACAATGTGGAAAAGTAACTTTAACAAATAAGAATATTAATCATCATAGACTTTTTCTGCATGCTTTAGGTAAGACTTGGGAATCATGGCCATCATTATCAAAGCTTAGTAACAACCCCTGAAGGAGTCACGGGCAGGTGGTGTTCATGGGAGGGTCGTGTGGATGGCTCGGCTTCATGACTCACGTTGTAACATTCACAGATGCTGTTGGGGGACAGCAGCAGCAGGGCGAAATCTGGATCATCAGTGCAGACAAGCTGGGAAGGACCACAGCGCTCCGGGGAATGACTGTTGCTCCCTTTTCCTTGCAGCAGGGATTTGAAATTGACTATGGATGGTGCACTTGTGATCAAGCACACAGGGAGATGGTTCTGAACAGGAAGGGAAGGTGCTGAGCACTACAGAGAAACTTCGTTTGCATTGATTTGAGAAGAAACAACTACATAAGCCCCTTCTGTCCATCCATTATTCCAAAACCTCATAAATGACTATATTTCACATGAGCTTGTCAGTTTTGTACAGTATTTTTTTAAAAAGGCAAACTCATTGGGTAGGCGGAGGTCCTGCTCAAAATAGTAATATTTGTTTACAGGTGACCTTACAGGTGACCCTGTCTGGGGGTGAGTGAGTGCAAGTCATGTTAACTGCCTCAGAGATATTAATTTTAGGAATGAGCAGCCTTCATTTTGTTCAACTTTTCTACCATGAACCCATAGCCTCAGAGAGGGTAAATACCTTTACCAAAGTTGCATGGCTGGTATTGGCAATGTTGCAATTTGACCCCAGAACCTGCTAGCTCTAATGCCACATTTTTTCCATTACAGTGGCTTCAATTTCTAAAAGTAGAAATCTTGAAGGTTAGGGTTCCTCCTGACCTAATGTGCCTGGCCATGCTCTGTCAGGTTTTACTTTGGGGAAACCCAAATCTTATCTCCAGCAAGATTAAGACTCAAACTTGATCCACTTATTTTTTCCTGGCCCCAGTGGCCCTGAGGCATGGGATCCTTGGAGGCGAGTGAAACCATGTGGTCTAGATTAGAGCCTCCCTACTCAAACTGTGGTCCCCAGATTAGCAGTATTAGGATCCCCTGGGGCTTGTTAGAAATACAGAATCTCAGGCACCTCTCCAGACCTGCTAGAGCACGGTCTGCATTTTAATAAGCTCTGCAGATCTTTCATAAGCAAGTTCAAGGGGAAGAGCTCTGGTTTTCAGAGGAAGGACAGGATTTAGAGGACAAAGACCAGAGTTTCCTTCCTGGCCATGCCACTAGCTGAGTGACCTGGAACCAGATCATTGATGTATCAGATGTTCAGCGCCATCAATGCCATTTGGCAGCCACGGTCAAGCTCACTTTGTGGGCAAGAGTCTCAGGAGGTGATCCGTAGGAAGGTGCTGGATAAAGTGTCAAGTGCTGTGAAATGAGCCCCCCAAAGCACAGCCTGAGGGCCTTTGATATTTTTAATCACCCCACAGTTTGGAGTGAGCGTGCACTGAAGAGCTGTGGGTAGAGTGAGCAGACCTGACCTAAAGCTTGAGAAATAGGTTTGTTTAATTCATTGACAGCACTAGCTAGCATTGGGCATACACTCCTTCAGTCATTGAATATTTTTTCTTTCTTTTTTTTTGTTTTGCAGTTTTTGGCTGGGGCTGAGTTTGAACCCACCACCTCCGGCATATGGGGCTGGCGCCTTACTCCTTTGAGCCACAGGCACTGACCCACATTAAACACATTTTTATCTCACATCCTCTCGGTGCTCTTAGGTTGAGTACAGTGGGGCAGCAGATAGACGACACACATTTCATCACAGAGCGTGCAGGCATTGCTGCATAAGTGGGCTCTGCACACACTTAGAGGTTGAGCAAAGGTGTGGCTGTGGCATGACAAGGTCCAAAGACATTATTTTCCTATAACCTCAAATCATCCATTACTGCTATATCTGCAAGGAACTAAAGTTCTGTCTCTTTTTCTTGGTCTTGATTGAAGTATCTTCAAAGAAAACAGGATTCTGAAGCTGCCTCTATCAGGTACCACCCATCTAACCAAAATATGGTAATAGCCAGAGATTCTGGTGCTTGGCCTTGTGTTGACTGGCCTGCCAAAGAAGGTATGTAAGCATAAGTTGCAGGCCTGCTGGACCCTCAGATATCTCTTCCCATTCCTAGATGATATCTGGAATTTCCACCATTAGTGCTTCATTTCAATGGCTAGATTATAGCAGGCCCATACTGACATTGAACCAGAGTAGTTCGAACAACTTGACTGAAATTCCCTAAGAGTAAACTTTCTCATAGAAAGTAAGTGAGAATGTGGGCTTTGGAGCCTCTGAAATGAGGAATTAAAGCACATACCATTTTAATAGTTTACATTCCCAAATTTCTCTTTTTGTATATAATATTTTGCTTAGGTATTATATTTCAACTTAAAAGTTTTAACTGGTAATTATACATTTTTACTATAAATATTTAACAGTTGTGAAAATATCTATTAACAAGTTTAAATTAAATGTTATAACTTAGGGTTCCCTTAAATGTTGGTTGTTTTAATTTCATATTTATTCCTCTTATTTGTCTGTAAACCCTCGGGCTTTCGAGAAGTCATGTGAGTATTTTAATTCCAGTTCCTGAATGTTAATTCCTATCTTCACATTACCAAAGTGGATTATGAAAAGTAATAAAAAAAGATACACACATGTTATTGAAAACATGCCTGCGTAATAACTATACTGAAATTAATTTTACATCAAATCCCTACTTGTGCCATAGTTTGACCTAAGCAACAATATTTACAAATTCATGGATTTGATACACATTTTCCCCATTATAACTGTGATGTGTGTTTTGTAGTGTGTTAAAATAAACATTATTTGGTTTTAAAGATTTATACCGGCAACAATTTAAATCATCCTGAGTAGTATTAGGAGTATATCTTCAATACTTGGAAAACAGCTGCCGTTGCTGTACAGATGACCGGCTAGTCAAGGAGATACCATCTGCCAAGTTGTGCCTCTTTTTAAAACCTGTGCACACATGAGAATGTGATAGCGATTCTGGTGGAGAGGACGGACTAAGAGTTTAAGAAACCTGGATTCTGTTTACAGCTCTGCCACAAAACTTCTGTGTGTCTTTGGACAAGCCCCTCCCTGAGCCTCAGTTTCTCCATCTGCCCTATGAAGGGATGTGGGTTCTGTGACACCTTTCCACCCTGGTACTCCCTGGATTGCTCGATTCTCCTGCGGTTGAGTCAAGCGTGTTTAAGTAAGCAAGCCACCTCCTGTTTGCCTCATCCGGCCTCTTATCTTAATAAGTAATGAATGTGCCAAGGGCTGACAATGACATATTTTGAAAATAGTTTTAATGCATAGCTGGCAGAAAACCTGTTGGGTGTTGACAAATCACACAAACAGAGATGATGAGGAGTGCATCAAATATTAAACGCTCCGGGCCCAGATGGTAATGGAGAACTTACCTGTGTCTTACATAAGCCTACTCATGTTCAGCTGAAAGGAACATTTCTTTTCAGTTTCTCCAGCCAAGTTCAAGGTTGGCTTTAATGGAATGAAGAAGCAGCCAAAGTTAATTTTTTGCAGGTGATCCTTGACTTTGGTTTAATCTGTTCCTGGAGGATATCTGCAAATCAAGTCCTTTTAAGTAGATGCCTACAATCCCCATGTAAAAGTTACTAATTGTATTTCTGTTCCCGGATGCTTATTCCTCCCTTAAAAGAACAAAATAACTAATAATAACATACAGATGTATGTACTTCAACACATGTAGCTAGAATGCAGGGTGTCTCAGAGGTTGCCATACATACATAGGGAAAATGGGAAACCACAGTGAAATGTACCTTTATTTACAAAATATTCATTACAGAATTTTACAAAATATTAACCTACACGTATTGATATATAAATATAAAAAATAACAATGTATTATATGAGTTTGTTAATTTTCCTATGTATGGTAACTTTTGGAACGCCCTATGTATACACACATTCCTAAATATTTTAATATAAAATAAGAAAGCTTCTTATGGGGAATTTTTCACCTGAAACTGATTGATCTTATGTTCTCAAACATTAATACAATGAAGTCCTTTTCCCAGTAACTATTACTCAATCTTTGTCACTCTAAGTGCCTGTGCACTGAGTTCAAATTAAAGTGGATGTTTCCAAAATGCTCATGGCTGATTTGAAAAGTGGGTGTTTTGTTTTTTTTTAATCACTTTTTTTCTTTTCTAATTTGCTGTTCTTTCAATGAATATTTTTGTCAATAAGATATTGATGTGTCTCTACTGTGAAAAAATAATCATATTCTAAACCATTTGAGTTGCCAGATTTGCAAATAAAAATACAGGACATTCAATTAGTTTTGAATATCAGATATATAGCAAATATATTTTTAGATTAAGAATGTAATATTTGAAACATAATAAAATTTATTGGTTGTTTATCTGGCACAAAAATTTAACTGGGCATCTTGCATTTTATCAGGTAGTCCTAAACCCAAGGATTGGTAAGCTTTTGTTATGAAGGGCCAGACAGTAATACTTTAGGCTTTACACTAAAGTGTTACATTGCTTAACTTTGCTGTTACAGCACAAAAAGAATAGCCACAGACATTAAGGAAATAAATGGGTGTGGTTTTGTTTCAATAACATTTGATTTATGGACAATAAAATTTGAATTTCATAAAATTTTCTAGTATCATGAGATGTAATTCTTTTTTAAAATTTCAGATTCACACAGACAATTAGGTTGCAAAGTTTGCATCTGCAAGGTTGAAGTCTGAGGGGTAGCTGTCCCCTTCACCTAGGAAATGGGCCTTGTACTCTGTACCATGCATTACACCTGTTGCCTGGAAGTCCACTGAACCACGTCCCTCTCGACCCTTACTTGAATTCTGCTGAGCTTTTCTCTCATGTGAGCCTGGAGTTGTTAATCTACTAGTTTTAATTTACTTCTGAGCACATGATGGGTGTCTTTTCTTTCTTACGATACTTCCCTTAGGAAGATGTTTTCCAAATCCATTCAGGTTGTTACAGAAGGTGCAAAATCTCCATCTTTTTATGGCTGAATAGTATTCCATGGTATACAGACACTACAGTTGATTAATCCACTCATGTTTTGAAGAGCACTATAATTCTTTTAATTTTCTTTCCTGATCATTTAAAAATGTCAAAGCAGGTTAAGCTTGCAGTCTGTATGAAACACTCAGCAGGCCAGGTCTGGCCCAGAGATCTACTTTTGCACCACTCCTGGGAAAACTGCTAAAGGTAAAGACACCATCTAAGTTTTAGTGGTCATCACAGACTTCTGGGTAAACATTGCCCAACAAAGGAAAGCTGTGCTGCTTACTATGGTAGCTGTGAGACCCTGCTGGACATTTGGAAAGTGGTCAGTCAGGATTGAGAAGTGCTGCAAAGCCTAAAATACTCATTAGATTTTAAAGACTTAGCATGATAAAAAAACGTAAAAAATGTAAAATAGCTCATTACTTATTGTTTTATATTGACTACATACTGAAATGATAATAGCGTAGGTATACATACATAGACATATTTAAATGATATTATTAAAATCAATTTCACCCGTTTTAAATGTGTCCACTCAAGGATTTAAGATGCCCTTCTCTGAGTCTCCCTGACATTTCTATTCCCTAGAGTTCCCAACGCCCCTGCCGAGGACCAGTACCAGTACGTGGCCCGTTTGGAGCTGGCAAACAAACTCATAATCTGAGCGCCACCTCCCATCCCTACTTCCTATTTGTGGAAAAACTGTTTTCTATGAAAACAACCCGCGGCACCAGAAAGGCAAGGGATGGCTGATCTAGAGCTTGTTGGGTCTTCTCTGTGACAGCAATCACTTTAGTGTTCCTTCCTTTCTGCCTTCCATTTACACGACGTGTATTTGTTGAACATCTGTCCTACACGGGCATTGTCCCTGGTACCAGGGAGAACAGGGACAAGAAAGATTTGGACTCACACAATTAGATGGAAAATTAGTATGGAATAGTCCCATAATATCTAGAAAGCATAAAAAAGATCATGTCTAGTCTAAATTTGTTGTATCATAGTTTTGATTCTATTCCATATAGAAATTAGGTTAAACAAATAATGCTCTATTTCTAATCACACAATTAGATGGAAAATCCCAGTTGTGGGAGAGGAAAAGGAACTTGTGCTCTGAGGGCCATCTAAGGAGAGGTTGACCCTGTCTGACATTGGGAACACCATCCAGGAGGAAGGTACACTGAGCTGACGTCTGAAAGCAAAGCAGGTGCAAGCTGCAGGGGGAAGGGAGGGGCAGGAAATTCCACATAGAGAGGACAAAGGGGGGGAGTTCTTACTGTCACAGGGAGGAGTGTGGGATTGAGAGGTGCAGGAAGGCCACGAGGCTGGAGTGGGGTGAGGACAAACACAGTGAGCGCACTTTAGTGACAGCCAGAACCAGATCACCCAAAAGTCCCTGTCCCAGAGGACAATGGGAAGCCACCCAAGGGTATTTGTCTGCAGGTGAAGGCAGGCAGGATCCCAGAGTTTGCATTTCAAAATCTCTTTGCTGAGTGTCTCTGGCCCTGGGGAGCTGGGCTACAGAACTGCCCATCTGTGGCTCATAATGCAAACCAGTAAAATCCCCCAAGGCCTGCCAAGGCTGAGTTCTCAGAGGACATGAGAGTAAGGAATCTGTTGCCAAAGTGTTGCACCTATGTTTCCCAGAGCTCCTTTGAAATCCCAACCCGGAGTGCGTGTTCTGTGAAGCAGTCCTAGAGCAGTGCTCTGGATTCGCCTCTGAGATAGCCGTGCCCTGGACTCGCCTCTGAGATATTGGTGCCCTGGACTCACCTCTGAGATATTGGTGCTCTGGACTCGCCTCTGAGATA
>CAUYON010125872.1:0-26595 GCA_963573935.1 Arctocebus calabarensis
CTCACCATCCTTAATCATCAGAGAAATGCAAATCAAAACTACTTTGAGATATCACTTAACTCCAGTAAGATTAGCCCACATAACAAAAATCACAAAACCAGAGATGCTGGCGTGGATGTGGAGAAAAGGGAACCCTTCTACACTGCTGGTGGGAATGCACACTAATACGTTCCTTTTGGAAGGATGTTTGGAGAGTACTTAGAGATCTAAAAATTGACCTGCCATTTGATCCTATAATTCCTTGACTAGGTATATACCCAGAAGACCAAAAATCACATTATACCAAGAACATCTGTACCTGAATGTTCATTGCAGCCCAATTAATAATTGCTAAGTCATGGAAGAAACCTAAGTGCCCATTGATCCACAAATGGATTAATAAATTGTGGTACATGTATACCATGGAATATTACACAGCCTTAAAGAAAGATGGAAACTTTACCTCTTTCTTGTTTACATGGATGGAGCTGGAACATAGTCTTCTTAGCAAAGTATCTCAAGAATGGAAGAAAAAGTATCCAATGTACTCAGCCCTACTATGAAGCTAATTTATAGCTGTCGTATGAATGGCATAACCCAACTATAACACAAGAATATAGGGAAAGGGGCAAGGATAGGGAGGGGAGAGGGGAGGTTCGGGCAGAGGGAGGGTAATTGGTGGGGCCACACCTATGGTGTATCTTAGAAGGATACAGGCGAACCTTGCTAAATGCAGAATACAAATGTATAATAACTGAGAAGTTGCCAGGAAGGCTATGTTAATCAGTTTGATGAAAATAGTTAAGATTGTATATGAAACCTATTGCACTATTGTACACAGCTATGATTTAATGATAAAGATAATAAAAAAAAGAAAAGAAAAGAAAATATTGCTGCTCAAAAAAGTAATAAATTAGAAACTAGAATAAAGGTGTCATACTCAGGATTCTGTAATCAATTTGTTCATGGAAAGCAAGCTGGAGTTGTGTATAAAATACAGCTGTAGGTATAAGTATAAAACAGAAGACAAACAGCTGTTTGCACCTTTATAAGAGGGGTGGGTTTCTCATATGCAGTAGAAAATTATGTAAAAAAAATATAATAACCAGAATGACAATATCTGCATTTGGATTAGGTAAGGGTCAGGAGCCTGTGGCCTTGTGCTTTCAAGATTGTTTTTTTTTTTCCACAATCAATGGGGAAAGAAAAACTTCATCTTTCTCTGATGTTTTTTGTAAATTTGGATTCACTCAAAGGGCTGCTGTTATGGACCTAGAAGGCCACACGTGGCTTTCAGCTTGTGGGTCCCCCCACCCCTTGTGAGATTGGAAGATTCGTTTTAGTGATGTCAAGGATGGCAAAAAAAGGTACAGAGAAATTGGAGAAAGTTTTGAAATTTATAATCAATAGAACTTAAAAAAAATGGATGTAGGTTCTTTTATGCTTGATTGAATGGCAGTGACACTTGGCAATATTTAATAGAATGGTGATTATAGGCGTAGAAATTAGCTGGAAGTTATACTGGGGTTTGAAGAAAAATGGTATTAAGTTTAGTGTTTGTCAGACTAGGATTAAGCTGTTCATCCTGTTGATATTTGCAGTCCTGTTTCTGAAGCTAAATAAGGAGATGAGAACTATATATTAATTATTAATAAGGACATGGTAAACTTAGTTTGCATCATTATGTAAAGTGTAAGGTCATTGATACCAAGTCTAGGAGAAGATGTCATTCCAAAAGCTCTCCAGTTTCTCACTCTGATAGTGTTTTAAAGCTATATTCTCCAGTGTCTTGAAATTCAATAATGTACTCCAAGAGCCAACAGTCTCACACCAAAACACAGCCACTTTTCCCTTTTCAGACGTTTCTGGATTTTTATAGCAAACTCCACTTAAATTATTCTAGAATGAAGGGGAACTCTGCTGCTAATAAAACAAAATAAACTGAAATCCACCCTGCTTTATCATGGTACCATTTAGGGAAGTGGAGGTGATAAAGCAGGAATGGAACCTTTGAAATGAGAGTTGCTTAAAACACATTAGAGAATGGTCTCACATTCTGATAATTAAGATTTGGGTAGGGAAATTTCTGTAAATATTTGACAATCCAGTCATTTATAAACACATAAAAAATTTGCATTACAATTTTCTTTCTTCATTTATTTTTGGCATTTGAACTTGTGCACATATAGTTGCATTCATGTACACATATAAAAATATAAAGACAAAAGTATGCTAAGAACATAAAATCAAATACTAAGATATTAATGGAACACATGTATCTTCAATGGTACTACATTTGTTTGTTTATTAAATAATAAAAATATTACTGTTATTTAATTAAGTAGTTCACTTAAATGTTTAAAGTACCAGTGTTGTTAAAGATAGCAGTGAATAGAAGATGTGGTTGTGTATTTTTTGTCTAGTAACTGATCTTTTTGTGATTCTTGATTGTGATGAAATGATTTTTAGTTCCAGAGAAAGATTTGAGGACTTCATTTTTCACAGAAAACAGACTGATTATTCAAATTGGATACTTTAGTACTTTATTGCAAATCTTGATTATCTTTCATCTCATTAAAAAGCCATTGAAAATAATTTATTATTGAGTTGCTACCAGATGATAAAAAATTCATTATTGCTAATGGTGTGATCATATTATATTTTATTGCACACTTTTTATTGGCTTTGATAAGAGGGTAGTAGATTAATTGTATCTCTATTTCACCATCTCAGAAACATCAAAAATTATGTTTGCAGAAGTAGGACTTACTAAGATCAAATAGACTTTGCTGTATTGTAATCATTTGATTTCTAAGATCAAAAGTAGATGTGGCAACCTCACTACTTTACAATTATTCTTGATATTGTTCTATGAGGAAATTTATATATAAAATAGAATGAAATAATTCTTAATACATATGAGAAGGCTGAGAAGGCTAAAAAATTCTTGCATTTATAGTATTCAATAGACTGAATACAACTGGTGAAAAGCTAACCTAATATAATATAAGCAGGATTTTTGAAAGGTTGGCCTTGGAGAAAATAAAAGGCAAGAGAACATGGCCTTTGTTTAAATTTTCTGCCATTTATTTCCCCAATTCTCCCACTTGTTTTCCACATCAGTTCTATAATGTATTCAGAAAAAACACTGCTACTGAAATGTTTTAGGAAACTGGTTAGCACGCTAAACTTCTTTTAATTCCTCTGGGTGTGTAAGAGACCAGCTGGAATTTATAAAGACATTTATTCTATAGGAAGAAATAAAGAAAAGTAACCACAACTAACAAGTTGAATATTTTGTTGAACTTTCTGTCTTCCTCTATCTCAAGTCTTTTGGTAGCCAAAATCCCCCAAATAATCGCCTCAACAAATGTCCACTCCCTAATTCCTGGTATTACACCTGTGGCTACATCTTTTAAATTAAGTTGCATTCCTCAAAAAAGTATTGAACTCCTACTTTCTAGTACCTGTGATTGTTGTATTATTTGGACATTTTGTCATTGGAAACAATCAAGATAAGGTCCTTAGGTAGACTTTAATCAAATATGACTAGAGGGTTTATTGTGACACATAGATAGATATATCTGCTAGCCTTCAAAATTAATTTATTTAAAGTTCTGTGAGATAAGAAATTTTTTTTTTAAACCAGTGAGTTTGACAAAACTTTGCAGTAACTTTAACAAACTAAACTATTACTGTTACATGAAAAAGGGAATTAATTAAAGATACTCCTGCAGTATCTTAAAGAGCTGACTGTTTGTTTGTTTTGAGAGACAGAGTCTTGCTTTGTTTTTCTGGGCTGGAGTTCTGTGGCCTCAAGCCTAGCACACACACAGCAACCTCAAATCTCAAATCCTTGCCTTAGCTTCCCAAGTAACTGGGACTACAGTTGCCCATATCACCACACCTGGATAATTTCTTTTTTATTTTAGTAGAGACCAGGTCTTGATCTTGGTCAGATTCGTCTCCAGCTCCTAAGCTAGAGGACTCCTCCCATCTCAGCGTCCCAGAGTGCTAGGATTACAGGTGTAAACCACCAATCCCAAACAAACTGACCTTAAAATAAGAAGTTTATCCTAGATTATTCCAGTAGCCCAACATAACCAATAACCCAATCACATGAGTTATTAAAATGGAAGAAGGTCGAAAGAGTCAGTTACAGAGGTATGATGCAAGAAGGATCTGTTTCTGACTTTAAGGTTGAGGCAAAGGGGTCATTCTATGGTCCAGGGAATGTGAGCAGCTGCTAGAAGCTCAAACAGGCAGCAGGTGTTCCCTGAGGGCAGCCAGGAGGAAAGGCATGTGGCTGCTCCTTTGTTTCTATCAGATGAGAGGAGATCGCTTGGAATCCTGACCTACAGAATGTAAAGACAATAAATTTGGGGTTTTGAAGCCATGAAGTTTGTTGTAATTTGTTGTAGTATTCGTAGAAAACAAACATATCTCTGTAACCTACTGTGGAGTGAGGTGTAGGGAGCCAAGCAGCATGTAGAGATCATTTTCTTTCTGGGATAATGATGCGTAACAAACAGGCTCCAAATCTTGGTGTCTTACAAATAACTACTTTGCTTATTTGTGGTTCTCTGTAGACGGTTCTCTGTGGTTCCCTGGTCCATCTGCTCCAGTCTGTAGGTCTGTGTCAGGCCTGTTTCCCATCGATCACTCTACGCATCAGACGTTGAGAGTTTAGGCACCTGAGCAGAGGTCTCCTCATGGTCCATTTCAGGACTATGGAGGGAGAAGCAGAAACATGTGATGCTTCTTCTTAGCTTGGAACTGGCAGCTGTTACTTCATCCCATAATCACTGGACAAAACAAGACCGTGGCCATGCCTGCCGCCAGGGGAGTGGGTCAGTGAGCCTTGGGACAGGGAGGCAGGAAAGCATGATGGATAAATAATAATGAGCCACAGTCGTCTTCAGAATTCAGTTTCCTCTCTGAAACAGGTCTTTTCCTCAGAACTGCAAGAGAAAAATATCTGCAGGCCACACCTACACAGTGAGGTTGGGATCAGACAGGGATGCTGGACTTGTCCGCCTTGAGGGCAGCTAATAATGACGTTCATTGTCTGTAGAGAACATACAAACAATACCAAAACCAATAAAGGTTGCTCTGCTTTTGATTTTTCATTAGCACTCTAGGCCAACAATTCTAAATAATGCTAATCATAGAGGCCCTGCCATTATGAACCTTATGCTTGCCCTTTGGAATACAAACTTTACATAGGATTTCTAACTTGTAATAACGATTCATGTAAAGTTTGCAGAAGATTCATTCAAGATGTATAGAAAGAGACATTGTTTTTTTCTACATTTTTTTGCTCCCAGAATAGTTTTCAGAAATAAAAAGGACTGTTTTATTCAATACTGAACAACATGCATAATTATTTTTAAAAAAAGAAAATTAATTCAAATAAAGAATAACAGAAACTTAAAGTAAAAATATATATTGCTTAAGAAATTTATGCAATGTATACATGTGTTAATGTCTCCATGATGAAATATTTCTATTGACATAGTGTCTAATATTTTAGAATATCTTCATTCAGCTTTGTAAATACGGAACTTATGCTTATCATTCAGATATCTTTATTTAAAAAATTGCATGAATTCTTCTTGTATTATTCAGCATTTTCATTTTCCTTTCATTAATCCACTCCACAATTATCTCTCTCAGCAGATGACGAATTGTTCATTTTTTATAGTTTTGATCTTTCTTCCCAACTACAAATAAAGTAGTTGATGGGTAAATTGTTTGAAGAACTACACATCAATCAACATCCTGTTAATGCCATTTTCCTGTTTAAGTAATCTGAAATAAACTAGTCGACCCTGAACAATATGGGTTTTACTACATGAATCTACTTACCTGCTTATTTCTTCTACCTCTGCCACCTGTGAAATGACAAGACTGCCCCATCCTCTTCTTCCTCCTGAAGTTCCCCTATCTTCAACTCTTCAGTCTGTTCAACACCAGGGTGATGAGAAGAAAGATCTTCACAATCATTTTCTTACCACTTAATGAATGGTGATTATATTTTCTATTCCTACCATTTTCTTAATAACATTTTCTTTTCTCTAAATTACTTTATTGTAAATACATAATACATATACACATTACATTAATTGACTATGTTATTGGTAAAGATCCAATAGTAAGTAGGCTTTTAGTAGCTACGTTTGGGGAATCAAAAGTTATATGTTGATTTTAGAATGCATAGGGTCAATGCCCCAATCACTGCATTGTTCAAGGGTCAACAATATTCTGTAATTAGGTTCATCCAGCATTTATTTTTCCCAATTATTTTGTTATATCACTTATTTCCAGTATCATAGTCACTCCACATAGTAAGTAGTCCTGATATGATTTTTGTGTAATTTCTTTTTGCCAGAATATACAAACTATCCAAAGACACCATTCATCCACCCCTTATTTGCTACTTTAACATGATTTATTTATTGTTCATTATGTTTAGAAAACTTTAAAAAATTAAGATCCACTGAAGAGCCTGCATGCATTTTTCAATGCTATTTTATGAAACAATAGATAATATTATGGCACTGTGGTTTTAACAGTAAAGGAAGAGAATGCTTCATAGAACTAAAAATAATCAGAAATGTTAAAAAAAATCAGAAATGTTTAGCCTGCTTGAAAAAGAGATTTAAAAAAGTTAACAATTTTTTTAGGTATTATTTAAGGCCAGGTGATTTTATGTGACAATAGCTTAAGACGTAAATGTGTTCATAACTGAGTACCACGGAGTTGTTGGGGCTTTCAGTTTCAGTTGCCACATGTGAGGGGCTGAAAAATTGGCTCTCTGTGACAAGAGAAACTTGGGGAAAGTGAAAAAATTAGTGACTTTTCATGGGTCCATGAGAGCTGACTTGCAGAATCCATGGCCATCCTGAAACCCAGAAATTCCTGGATGTCTAGTGAGATTTGCTTACAAAGCCGCCTCACACACTGATTTCCACCCTAGGAGACCAGAGGGTGGACCCATTTGCAATCTACCAGATTCCTGATCCACAGAAATTACAGGATAACAAATTTGGGTTGTTTTGAATCACCCTGTTCCTGAGAATCAGCCCTCCCCCTTATGACCTCATTTGACCTTAATTACCTCCCTGAAGTCACCCTATCTTCAACTACAGTCATATGGACCTGGAGGGGTGGGAAGAGGGCAGGTTAAGGATTTAACAGGTTGAATTCAGAGAGGAGGAGATATAAATCATTCCAAACAAGCGTAATGCATTTAAGTGATAATATAATTACACATAACAAGCAAAAAAGGAAGGGAGGAGGAAGAAAGGAAAATAATCAAGGGTAATCCCAAGTACTTGTCCTTTTGATATGCTGTTTCTCATTCTAGTCTATATCACTTGATATAAAAGCATTTCGCCCATTTCCACCACCTCGTTTTCAAGTCAAGGTCTGATTCTTTCTTAGTTCTAAAAGCAGCCAACCTCTGGCAGCAACTCTGGTTTATTTTCCTGGCAAGGTGTCCTGTCCTCTGGCTTGTCTCTCCGTTTTGTGACATATGGCTTCTCCGTGTATAGTTCTTCATCATTAACCCCTCAGGCTCTCTCTAATGAAGACTCACCATGATCCAATAACCTGACATTTAGGAGTCCTAGGATTTTTCCAATGAAGCTGACATAGTATTTATTTTAAGACATCTATTTTTCCCAAAATAATGTACTAATTTTACATGATGCTGAAATGGTGACCTGGTATAGTATTCACAGGATGTAATTTTTCCATGGCATTTACACAATGTCACATTATGTTTTATCATATTTAAAGATTGAAGAAGACTTCTCTTAGATAATTTCATCATAATCTTAGTTTAAATTCTGAATCATGTTGAAGTTGTAAAATTAAGTTAAAATCTTGGGGGCATCTCAAAGATTCAATATTTGTTGAGAAATTAACGGTTTCATAGGGAATTCTCTTTCCTCATAGCATAAAAGCTCAGTCAAAGAGGTGTGAGGGACATAATTATGTCTTCATTAAGGGAGGAGGGATTTGGGAGGCTCTGATTCACCTGCTAGGGATAAGGAATCATTTGAGTTTGATCAGATGAATTGAGGTACGCAGTTTAGACCTTTAGACTCAGATGAGGCTGAGCTATTATTAGGAGAGCATAACAAACAAAACAACTACTGGTTTGTGGACAAGTGAAATATCAATTCTACACAGAGAAGAATTTTCAGCTGGACCCAAACAATTAGTGTGCATTCTAACTTATTCCAAAGAATTTAGGGTTGATTAAACTACCTACAACACCAGGTAATCGTTGATTCTGGGAGTGAGGGGCAGGACTTAAATTGGGAGCGTATCAAGTAACTTCAAAGTAGATAAGGGAAAATGCCAAATTGTGCATCCAAGTTTCCTATTGAAAACTTACTTTTTTAAACAAGAAGTTCTATTAATATTGTCTGTTTCTTTCCCTTATATATATATATTTAGATTAAATAGACTCTCATCAGCATGCTGCATAAATGGTGGGGCTGAACGTATGATATTAAATATTCACCAAAGAAATGGGTAATAAATAGGGATTCAATGTTCTTCCTAATGGAACTGTATAATAATTTCCTCTATTTTATTTGATTAAATGACGATCCAACAATGAAGCCGGACATTCCTGGAAGTGCCTTCCACCACCCACTAAATGGACCGGACCCCAGTTTCTACCAAAGACAATATCAGCAGAACTGTGATTTATTAGCAGACCACAGAACATAAGCTAACATTCCCAGCCACTTTTTTTCCTTGATGTTAGATGCAAGGAAGAGAGAATGTACTTTTGTGGTTAAGGGCAAGTATAGATTTTAGTCAGTCTAGGAGAGAGTTTTAATTTCCCTCTGGGGGTTACAGTAGCACTTCTGCAGTTCCTCCAGAACACCAGTGGGAGTCGCTGCCCTGGGCTCAGCACATCTGTGAATAGGATTCCCCTCTTTGATAAAAATGATAAAGTAACCACAAAACCCTTAAAACAACTTCAGACATCTGAGTAAACAGAGTGTCAAATACCATTATTTTTCTGAAGGTAAGAAAAGAAGGTATTCTATTTTTAATTATTTATGTGGAAAAATTGTAACTTGTAGGTTTTACAGTTTATCACAGTGATCGTAACATTATACATTCCCAAGTTGTTATAAGAAATATTATAATGTTATCTCACATATCATTTACTTAGTTTTTCCTGTAGAAATAAAATGCACAATATTACAACCAGGAGTGGACATTGATAGAGTCAAGACACAGGAGATTTCCATCACTAGAAGTTTTCCTCTTGTTACCCTTTTATAAACATACCTCCTACCGCCCAAAACCCATCTGCGTGTTAGACCCTGGAAATCACTAATCTCTTTTCTCTTTCTATAATCTCATTTTTTCAAGGAAGTATTATAAAAGAGAATCTTTTCATATGAAACTTTCAGAATTATTATTATTATTAATTATTTTTTTTAGTAGCAAAGTTCTCTGCAGATCCGTGGAGGTTGTGGCATTCCCTAACAACCATCCTTTCTTTTTTTATTGCTGAGGACTATTTCATGATTAGGACGACACACGATTTGTTTAACCACTCAGTGGCTGAGGGAATGCTGGGTTGTTTCCAGCTTGGGGTTATGCTGAGTGATGTTGCCATGAACATTTGTGTGCAGGTGTCACGTGCACCAAGGTTTCCTTTCTCTGAAACACATGTTTGCGGGTACAATTGGTATTTGGTGTCATCACTCGTGTTCAGTTTTGTAAAATACCACCACACTCTTTTATACCATTGGTCTACAATTTTACATTCATTTTCCCCAGGCATGAATCAGTGTCCAAGTTTCTCCAATTCCTCCAAACATTTGGTGGTGTCACTATTTTTTTTTTTGTCACATGTATGGTTTGCATATATTTTATCCCAGGCCATAGCTTCTCTTTTCCTCTTTGTAACCTGACTTTCATAATGCAAGGCTTTAATTTTGATGAAGTACAATTTATCACTTTTTTCCTGTGATGGACCATGCTTTCAACATCAAGTCTAAGAATACTTTGTCATGACCTATATCCAAAGTATACTTCTAAGTCCATGATCCATTTGATTTAATTTTTGTACAGGATGTGAAATTTAGGTCAAGATTCATTTTGCTACCTGTAGATGTCCAATGGTCTATTGCCTTTTTAAAATAAAATGCTGCTCTTTCTCTACTGAATTGCTGTCTTTGTTGAAAACCAGTGTTAGTCACATTTCTGGCCTCCGCATTTTATTGTCCTCTGTCTCCTTACTGGGGCCATGCTGCTGCCTTCATGACTGGGCCTATTTTTAAGACCTCATCTCTGATGCACTGGTTCCATTTTGGTCTTCTTTTTTCAGGATTAGTATTAGCTATTTGGGGGCCTGCGTCTATCCCTATACATTTTGGAATACAGATACAAAACCCTGCTGAATTTTGGATAGGTGTTGGATTCCTTTTATAGGTCATTTGGGAAGAATTAAGACTTATTACTCTATTGAGCCTTTAAGTAATTCCACAGACACCATATGTCTCCATTTTGGGGGGTGTTGAATTTCTTGTAGCATTTGTAATTTTCAGCAAACATACCCTGCCTGGATCACATTTTTGTTAAATTTATCCCTAAGTGTATTATTTCTTCTGAGTGATTGCAGAAGGTATTTCATTTTTGTTTCCAGTTCCTACACATTATGTGGTCTCATTTGCAAGGTGCTCTTCTATTTTGCTACATTCTGAACCCGATTATCAGGTCTGAGCATTTTTTTTTCTCCTTTTTGTCTATTTAGTAGGATCTTTTATGTAGACAATCTAATTATCTGCACTTAGGGATGGTTTTACTCCTTCTTTTTTAATAGCTGTGACTTGTATTATTTCTTTTGCTTGTCTCAATGCACATTTCCTTATTTGTTCTTTAATAAATTTCTTGAATTCATGGGTTTATGTCTTTTGCCAAATTTGGGAGAGTCATTATTTCTTTTCATCGTGTTCTTTTTCTACATTCCTCTGGCACTCTGGGAACATGGAACTGGATCTTTTGTGCCTCCCCACAGACCTTGAGGTTCTACTCCTTTATTTTATTTTATTTTTTTGTTTTTGTAGAGACAGAGTCTCACTTTGTCACACTCAGTAGAGTGCTGTGGCGTCACAGCTCACAGCAACCTCCAGCTCCTGGGCTTAGGTGATTCTCTTGTCTCAGTCTCCCGAGTAGCTGGGACTACAGGCACCTACCACAATGCCCGGCTATTTTTTTGTTGCAGTTTGGCCAGGGCTGGGTTTGAACCCACCACCCTCAGTACATGGGGCCGGTGCCCTATTCACTGAGCCACAGGTGCCACCCAGAGGTTCTACTCTTTTTGTGTCTTTGCTTTTTTCAGTCTCTTAATTCGGATCAGTTTAATTATTTTGATCTGTTTATAAGGTTGCTCTCTTATCTATCATCATCTTTGCTCTACTATTAAGACTGCGTAGCATTTTTTTCAAATTTTGTTATAATATCTTTAAGGTCTATGATTTTCATGTGATTTTTCTTTGCAATTTCCATTTTTTTCTTTCTAAGATTTTCTCTCTTTTCATTTTTTGTGAGGTGACTTGCAATCGTTTGTTCAAACACTTTCATCATGGTTGCTTCAAAATCCTCGTCAGGCAATTCCAACCTCCACTCAACTCAGTTGTTGTGTTAGTTGATTGTATTTTTTCATTCAGCCTGTGGCATTTTGGGTTCTTGTTATAATGGGTGATTTTTTAAATTGTACCCAGTAAATCGTAGTTGTCATCTCAGGAAGCTCAGGGTCCTGCTTCCGTTTTGCATCCAGCACACCACCCTCCCGTTGAGGTTCAGCACATGGTCCTGGTCGGTGGCCGGTGGCCTGTGGCTCCAGTGACAATATAATTATCAGGGACTTTGAAGGGCAGTTTTTCTCAGCTTGCTCTATGTCCTGTTGTGTTGCCGGTTTCTCACTGAATTCTGCTGTTGTTGCTTCATTGGCTGGAAGAAGGGTCCTCCAGCCACACTGCCTGTTGTCAATCTGGAGAAATAAAGCCTATTGTTCAATTTCTCCAATGAGACTAAGAATGATTCGGAAGGTCCTTGGTGCCCCTGGACAACAGACTGAGGTCTCTTGGTGGGAAATGGAGTCTCGGGCCCTGTGGCCTATCATGGAAGGAACTTTCCCAGCCCTCTTACTGTCAGTGTGGCCCCCAATCAGCCTAATATCATCAGGTTCCCATTGAGCTGTTGGTGGGACTCCCATCTGATCTGTGGGAGAAATGGGCCTCCCCAGCCATCATCTGTTGCTTGTCCAAAGTGGCAGCAGGTGAGGGAGGGAGATGTCAGGAAACGCTGAGTCTGGCCCAGATGTTTCTGCTGGGCAGTGGCTGCGAGACGCCTCGTCCTGCTAGGTTCTTCCAGTGCTGACATTCCTAGGAAGTGTGCTTCCTCTCCACGTATCAGAGTTATTCCTGATTGTCTCTTCTGCTATTTTCTGGATTTAAATTTGTTCTTAGCAGAAAAGGGCAGAAAGCAAAGCATCTCCACTGTTTTGTCCAGACTGAAAATCCAGTTACATTCTATGAGGTACCTACATTAGATCTCGCTGTAACATAATTTCACATTGCAAACCTGACAGCCTTGAATATGATCCAAGATGAGAGTTGTTTCTCTATGAAGTGCCACATGGAAATCATTATGATCCTAAAATATGGTCCTGGGCTAGAAACGTTGGAGTAAATGCTATAGCAGTTTTAAGAGTATATGCAAATGTTCATTTTGCACTTGTGAGAATTATGTTTATTAATACAGGTTTTTACATAACTGTCCTTTAGTTTTTACCATGCTTGATGATTCATCATTGTGACATATCGCAGCACAGCTGGTTGCCAGGAGTGACATTATAGCAAAGATTTATATAAAATATCTAAAAGTTATGCAGCTATAATGCTCCCACTCCACGGGTAGCACCATCAGTACCCACATTTAGGATAATAGCTCTATGGAAAAAAAAATAACTTTCACAAAAAATAATAATGAAACTGCCTGTCTTCAGCATTCCAGCAAAAGAAATACAGCTATAAAACTTTTATCTAAAAATATTCTGCATCCTCAAAAAGTCAACATTTAAAATTTGAAACTGAATGATCCATTTAAATAGGTCTTGCTCGGAAGGCAAAAAAGTGTGAACATTCATTAGTAACTTTGTAAATAAACTTTTAATTGTAGAGTGTGGTTTTAGATTTCCAGAAAAAAAAAGAAAAAATAGAGTGTTAAGTGATTTTAATTTAATGGTCTAAATAATTAGATTGTTACAGCTCATTTTGATAATTGCCATTTAGTTTGGATTGGTTTTGATCATTTGATGATCAGAAATTATTAAATTCATGCTCAAATAATCCTTCATTTAATTATTATAAAAAGGAATTAACATGCATTTGCCTTTACATTATACCCCAGTAAAAATTTAATCATATGATTTTTTTAAAAATAGAATTGTATATGGTACTGTTACTTGACTGTGTGTTCAAAGCCTATATTATATATGAGGATGATTCAGATTTTACTATACTTCTACCTTTCAAGACTTTTTCTTTAATGCTTACATAATAGATAATTTGTACTATCTTACCAGAGAAAATTTTACTCCAGAAATTTCACAAAAGGTCTAAAGATATCCCAGTTATTTTTCTCTTACATCAAAATAATAAAAATTAAAGAAAAAGAATTGGAAGGGTAAGAGTAAGGACCACATTTTTAGATAAAGAAAGAAAAAATATTCCTGGCTTAATTGTATTATTTATTTACTCTTAATTTATGGTACTTAATCTTCTTACTAATGGCTTCACATCAAATATTTATTATTATATTGCTTTGGTTGAGAAGCAATTTATAGGTAGAATTAATGATATGTTTGATTTTTTTTTAATAATCCCAATTCTCATTCTGCTGACAATTTATTGTGTGTGTTTGCATGCAAGTAGAGAAAGTATAATGACATCATTCTTGTAAGAACCATTTAATTCTTTAAACAAATCTGAATATAAACAAAAACAACAACATGTATTTGTTAAGATTTACAAAGGTTTGTCACATGTTATCTAATTTAATTTCCAAATTGATCTTGATTTTGCTTTTGAGAAAGTTTAAACTTTGTGATGTAATATATAGTTTTTTGATCATACAGATGAGTAATGTAGTTAAGATTTAAACTTTACAGTATCTTAATCCAAATTCCAGCAAAATAAATAATAATACCATGAAGAGGAAGATACTTTTGTGCTACCACAGCAGGCTGCAGGCTTCTATTAAAGCCGTAACTTGCAGAACTAGCCCAGCAGACGTTGTAGGCAGGCGTGGCAGTGAGGAGGCAGGAAAAGGTGTGTGGTGGGAAGAACCTGGGATTTTAGTTTCCCCTGACTCTGGCCAAAACCAGGTAACTACTTTATCCTCAGCTTTCATGAAAATAAACAATAATAGTATAATGATTCTGCAATGGAATAAATGTTTGTGGCTCCCCAAAATTCAAATATTATAATCCTAAACCTCAAGGTGATGGTATTGGAACATGAGAACTAGGGACGTGATTAGGCCATGAGAGCACAGCCTCCATAAATGGGACGTAATCACTTTATAAACAAGACCCCAGAGAGATAATCTTTCCCTTTACAGCACGTGAGGACACCGAGAAGTGTTGTTCCTCTCTGAAGATGGTCTCAGCAGATCCCAAATCGGCCTTGAACTTGGACTTCCCCACTTCCAGAACTGTGAGAAATAAACTCCACTGAGCCTGAGATACTCAGTTATAGCAGCCTCAACACATGATCATAAAAATTCTACATCTTCCCAATTCCATACCATTATCATAAAAATAAAATAATGAAGTTATTTTATTTCAATAAGCTTGATTATATTAAAAAAATAGACAAAGTATGAAGTATTTCAATAAAAGATGGGAAACAAATTTTAAATGTGTTATAAAAAGAATTAATACAAAATGACACATGTTTAGACACAACTTTACTGAAATAGCCCACAACATAAAGGCAACTGTGAATTGTGATGACGTTTTCAAGTGAAAAAATATTTTGTAACTTTGGCAAGTATATTAATTTTCTGAAATTCCCATAATGTGAATTGGTGAAAATGTGTGTAAAGTCGTATATTTCTCACAATTGATAATGATACACATAAACGTAACGTTATGAGTTCTCTCAACAAATGTAATATTCAGTGTGAGATCTATCATTCTCTTACATGGTGACTGATTCTAACTTCCAAATCTACAAACTCTAGTCTCATACTCATCTCATCAGCATGAGTTTTGATCAAGATAGAATTAGCGAACCTCAATATTAAAATTATAATTTGACCTTCTTATGTCTTACATGGAAATTTACAAATATTTTTAGTGGAATAATTATTTTTGTTTTATTTCAGTAAGCTTGATTATATTAAGAAAACTAGAAAAAGTACAAAAAGTATTTCAATAAAAGATGGGAAACAAATTTTAAATGTGTTATAAAAAGAATTAATACAAAACGACACATGTTTAGACACAACTTCACTGAAATAGCCGACAACATAAAGGCAACTGTGAATTGTGACTCCATTTTCAAGTTGAAAAGATACTTTGTAACTTAGGCAAGTACATTATTTTTCTGAAATTCCCACAATATGAATAGGTGAAAATGTGTGTAAAGTCATATATTTCTAACAATTTGTTTTATCTTTATAGTGTTGAATGAGCGTGTTTGGTCAGAGGTCTCCTTATTCAGAAAGAACATAGCATGATGTTTCTTTGAACTTACTAATTTTACATTTACTTAAGAAAATTTTAAATTTCTCAATAAAATGACCCCAAATCAACTTTTTCAGTTTTACAATACCACTTTTCTTTCACACCTGTGTCTTCCTCTGTTAAATTCTCTCTTCAAAGTATCAACTGAAACTGAACAGATTTTATAATATCTGCAGAATGTCTTTTGGTAAGTACAAGTAGATATGAATATATTCACATATATGTATTATGTGTAAAATGATGCTTATGTAACATAAAAATATTGCCCCTGTACATACTTTAAAAAAAACATAGCTATTTCATAATAATATAATATATTTTTCAGTTTTAAGTTTAGTTAAAAAAAATGAGCAGAAAGAACAGAGAATACTTGTGTAGTTCTTGTTCTCTCTCTTCTCCTTATAGATTTTCTATTATTAACATCTTGTATTAGTGCAGCACATGTATCATAATTGATAAAGTAATATTAACACATTATTATTAACTCAAAAACGTGCATTAGGGCTCAGTTTTTGTGTTGTACCAATTTTGATAAATGCACAGTGTTGTGTATTCACCACTGGAGCACCATATGAAAATGTTTCACTGACCTAAAAACCTCATGTGTTCCGATTATTCATTTTCTTCTCTCTCCCACTAAAGCTTTGTCAGACACTGATGTTCTGTCTACAGTGTTGCCTTTTGCAGAATGTTACATAGAACCAGCCTTCCATATCAGCAGCTCCTGCATCCGCCAATTCAACCAACCACAAATCAAAAATATTTGAAAAAATTTTAAATAACAATACAATAATAAAAATAGTGAAAATTAAAAATAGTACAGAATAACAACTATTTGCCTAGCATTCACATTGTATTAGGTATGACAAATAATCTAAGAATGACTTAAGTTTGCAGGAAGATGTGTTTTGGTTATATGGAAGACTACGCCACTTCATATAAAGAACATGTTCACCCTTTTATTTTGGTATCCATGGGTGAGGCATGAGGACTCTGCGTCCTAAAACCAGAGCCCTGTGAATATAAAGACACAACTATAGTTGGAATCATAGAGTATGTAGCCTTTTGAGATGGGTTTCTTTTCCTTCGCAACATCCATTTAGTTTTCCTACGTGTCTTTTTGTAGTTAAATAGCTGATACACCTGATATGCTGCAGTTAGTTTATCCATTAACTCATTGAAGGATATTCTGGGTGTTTCCAATTTTAATCAGTTATGAATAAATCATGTTTTTGTGTGGGTATGCTTTCAACCCCTTTGGGCAAATAACCAGCAGTGAGGTTGCTGGATGCATAGTAAGATCAATTTTAATTTTATTTAAAAGTCCACCATACGTCCTCCAGAATGATTGTACTACGATGCATTCCCACCAGCAAGGAGTCTTCTGCAGCCCCTGCATTTGGTCACGTCAGCATTTGGATTTTGGCAGTTCTAATATGTTTTTAGGGGTAAATCGTTGTTTTGTTTGTTTGTTTGTTACAACTTCTTCCTGACGTATCATACTGAACATCTCTTCCTACGTAACTGAGCCTTGAACAACACAGGCATGAGAGGCACAGGACCCCTTCCGCCCCCGAGACACACCTCCAGTCCGTCTCCCCCTCAGCTGCCTCAGTTTGAAGAAGCCAAGGATGCCGACCTTCATCATGACTCACTCCCACGTGGTGAACAGTGAATAGATTTTCTCTTCTTTACGATTTTGTTAATAAAACTTTTTTCCTCTAGCTTGCTTTATTATAAAGATACAGCAGGTACAGCTTATAACATAAAAATCCATGTAAATCAACTGTTGCTATTGTCAGTAAGCCTTCTGCCCCGTTACCCAGTACAGGGTTAATGGTGGTTTTTAAGGCAAGTTGTCAGTTACTAAGCTAATATCTCCCCATGTTTTACTTGACATTATCATGTTGGGGGAATGTACCCAATACCTTTCTGCTTTGCCAGATGTTTACATGAGGTTGCTACAAGAAATCTGTGTGGCTGCAGAAGGAAGGTGCTGGGTGCTCCTTCTTTTTGCTTTCTGGATTTTCCTGTCTGCCCATTATTTAAGCCATTCCTTTAAGCCATTATCCTACCCGCACCCTTCCCCCTGCAGCAGCTGGTCCTCCCCAAGGCAGCAGTTGAATTCAGTTTTCACTGCTTTGAAAGGCTTCGCTGCCCGTCCCCCGTACACAAAGCACGCCCCCCCCCCCACAGACACCACCTCGTCTTACCCCATGGCCTCTGTTGGGGCTCTTCCTCTGAACATCTGAATTTTAATGTTTTCAGACTTTTCATTTGGCTCCCTCAGTTTGAAAAGATAATGAAATTATTGAAAATATTAAAATTATACTATTTACACCAATTCCAAAAACTTGGTGGCATTCTGCTTCTGCTTAAGATGTAGGAAGCTACATGAGAAAAGTGTTTTACTGAAATGATGAGAAAAATCTGATATGCTAGGAAATAATTACTTTCTTTGAATCCATCAGGGACCTAAGTCTATAGGCAAACAGGTGGACTGAATTTAAAATTACAGCAAGCCCTTTCAAAGGAACACTGGTGATGTTTTATCTTCAGCAGAGCTCAAGAAATACAGTGACCCAGGAAGACTGTAAACATTTTAATTAATTGTCACCAGTCGTGTGGTGCTGTAATGATGGGTTAGAATCCTTGGGAGCTCAAACACAAAGAAAGTTTGCAGTGAATTGCAAGCTTTTATTCCCAAGTCCTGTATTGGGCCCATGAGAATGTTGGGGCTGGGGGGCGGGCAGTGCACACTCAACATTGTCTACGTTGGTGTTGCAGAGGTGTGAAATTCTACCTCCAGCCTGGGTGTTTCTCTCATATCAGGCAAAATCTCAAGTCTTATCTGACTGGGCAGGGACTATATTATTGCTCAGAGTCCTGAAAAATATCCCAAACTTCTTTGGGGTCAGGTGCCAGAAAAAGGTATCTGCACCAGAGGAAAAAGGAGCAGGTAACCTTGGGTTTCAACCCATCTTTTATGCCTTGAAAATGACAGCAGACTGGGGATTGCCAGAAACCCTCCTGCCACCATTTCTACCAATCATACCCCAGCACTGTAAAAAGAAGCAGCAAAAACATCTGCAGAAAATTTCCTCAGGTCTGAGATTCCATCCTGTTAAAAACAAAGGTATTTTTGTTTATTTGTTTATTTTTGTGTATTTTAGAGGTAGCTAGGACTATAGTTGTGCACCACTGTCCTTGGAAAAAATTTTTTAAAAGGTTTCTGTTGAGAGATGAGGTTTCACTGTGTCGCCCAGGCTAGTCCCAAACATTTGGGGTCAAGCAATCCTCCCTTGGTCTCTCAAAGTGCTGAGATTGCAAGCCACTGCACCTGGCAATAAGCAAAGTTTTGAAATGCAGATATATGCATATACCCAACCAGTAGTTGACACACTCTACTTTATGCAAGAGTTGCCCAAGTATTTACCTGCATATCATTGCCATAAAGCAGTCAAGCTGATTAGATTTTAGAAAGCTTATAGAGATAAAATTTCCTTAAAAAAATGAAAGCATACTATTTACTGAAAATACACTAATTAAAAATGTTAATTATATATTTGTATTACACATCAATGATACAGTTTTGTCAGGTTTAATTAAATAGAAATTTCTTTGGTGAAAAAGCTAATTTCCAAATCATAAATTCACTCAGTGACTGGTTAGAAATAATGAGGTTCTTTCCCTGGTTTCAGTTTCCCTCATAACTTTCTACACCTATGATTGTCAGTCTCAAATGTGTCAAATGGAAAATAGCAGAGACTGATGACAGTGCTACTCTCTGGTGGAGCGGGATGTGTTCTGCATGTCTGAAAAATCAGTGTAACCCTGGAATGGAGGTTGTCATGATCTACCTCCACTAAGTGTCAAATCGCTTGGGAGGAAATGGGAAAACGTTGCTTTCTAGATACAGGCAATAAAACCAAAGAGAATTAAATGGAGTTCTGAGATGTGTCAACAGTGGAGCAGCTTGGAAAGCCTTGTGCTTATATACAATTTTATTCCAAAATTTAGTTTTCATAAAAAATTATTTTCATTCTTAGTTTCATTGAGACCATGTATGTATGAAAATATATATCCTTACATTTTAAATTGGGATCTATAAACTGCAGCAATTTCTAATATAGTGCGCAATGTCACGGTACATTGGTGGCAGTGCTAGGAGGCCGTTGTTATTAACGGTGTGAAAGGCACCATTGATACCCACTGGGCTGTTCAGTTCACACGATGATAAGTGATGGCTTTAGCATGAGTGGCCATTCTTCTGTTTCCTAACCAGTCTCCTAAAGGAAATGTAGTACTGTCTGATACAGTGTCTAATAATTCTGGGTCTGAACAGGCATACACTTAAGAAGATAAAACCTGTGATTTATGGAAATTAGGTCAATACCAGTATATTTCCTTGCCTTTGTGGCCTACTTAATGTTATTTACCAAAATAATCACTTTGCCTTCTGGTGGAGTTTGCCTTTAGTTACCAAAAATTAAATATTTGCGTTGATATTAATGAAAACATACAAGAGCATTCTTTTTGCTTGAAATTTGGCTCTTAGGAACCATTAGTTTACTTTAGGCCAGTAGACCAGAGAAGTTTTCATGCCCTGTTATCTACTTATACATTGTTCTTTCTTTCTTTTTTTTTTTTCCTGGACTTTATTGATGTACTGAGTATTCCGTTATCAAATGTGAAAGAAGAATGGATCGACATTCGGTAAGATTTGGGGTCCCTACCTTTTATAAACAAATGTAAATTAAATGCACATCAATAAACGTTGAAGGTCTGCAAGTTATTTTTATAAAAGTGATTTTATGCTTGCTGTTTGTAACAATTTTTTCTGCTTAAAGTATTGTACTGTGATATTTTCAGTAATGCTCTAAATTAGTTAAGTATATCAAGATTTCACATTCTTTTTGTGTGGAAATAAAAATATATATTTACATCATTTAGCAATATTTTTTATCTACTACTCAGGCTTTCTATGAAATTCAAGTCTTCTTATAGATAAGTTACTTAAGTTAATGTTATTTAGAAATTCTAAACTAATCACTAATTGTCAGGAGAGATTATTTTAGAGACTATATGAATTTGAAGCCATGATTTATTTATAAGCAAAACCAGTAAACATTGTAGACAATATAATTCCTTCCGAACTGCTGAATTAATAAAAATAACCTTTGTTTATTTAAAAAAGTGTGTGTGTGTGTGTGTGTGTGTATATATATATATGAAAGCTCATATTTATTTCAGAACGGATGTGAAGTCCACAATTCATTGCAACATAGCGCCACGTGGCATCACTGGTGCTGATAATGTTGTTATTGTTGAGCTAGACCCCCTCTGTACGTGCAGACTGTAACCCTTACCCTGGGGAGTAGAATTACATAGTCCAAACCAGAAGGCAAAAAATAGTTAAAGTAAATAATTAAATAAACAGCCATAGCAGTAATGATTAAGTTTGGGAATGGAAATGTTCTGTTTTGAGCCTCTAAACGCGTGTTATGTGAGTGTACTACACTGCCAGGAGACAGAGACAAGGCGCATGGAGTTCTGCTGATAATCTGAGGACGTCGGCATTGGTCAGCATGCGAAGGCAGGGTCAGCACTGCTTTAGAGGTGTGCAGTCAAGAAAATAACCCAGTAGGAAGGAGATTTGGAGACATAATTTAAGAATAATTTTACTTATTGGGAATGATTATTTTACTTGTTTTTCTTGTTATACAGATTATGAAACTAGTTAGTTGTTATTATACTAATGGTTTCTTTCTCTTAAACGTGGATGTGTATGGGTATGCAGATGTTTGTGGCCTAACTGTGTTGGTTAGAACCTGGGCCATATGTAGCCTGGTTTCCTATACTGCTGGATTTGGGGTTTCCTGACTATGGGGAAATAGGACCGACAGCTCTGAGAAATGGAATATATTAATATTAACCATTAGATATTAGTTCTCTCAATTTCTCTATCTCTGTATTCCATGTATAATTCTGAGGCTTTTATTCATCTCAAGACAGAAAACTGCTGTCACTGACTTTAGGTGCTGAGTGCTAGAATTTCTAGTCTCTAAGTAAACACAGCACAAATGTCTTAATTCTGCTCTGGTCTGCTCAGGTCACTTGTTCTCTTAAAAACAGAGAATGGTTACTTTGTGTAGTCTGTGGATTAGAAATTTTAAGGCATACAGTGGGTAAGGTTCAAAGCATTTACTTCTTTTGGGGAATGAATTTTGCTCTTCACAATGAAAAGATAGAGCCACTGTATTCTAAGGATGCAAAAGTCAAGTGAGGTTGGAAGAAGTTCCCTTACTCAACACTATGGAATTTCTCCAACACGTAATGAATGCTGATATTTATTTTCAAAAGATTATCAATTTTATCTTCTTGGTATACTCTCAGGTCTATTTTAATGGTGAATTGGAGCATACATACTAAGCACAGTTTGTTGTAAAGCCCCTAGAAAATATCTGTTTTTCTTAGTTCAGGAAGCCATCCTTTTTATTTTCCCTTTCCATTTATAAGCTCTTCCTTCCTATTCATGTTGTTTTTCTTTCGAGCAGGACAGATTCATTTAAATCATTATACATATTCTGTATGCCACTTCAGGACAGCTTTATATTGTGTCTATTAAATCGTTTTCAGAGTATTCTCCTATTTATCAGTATAATGATTTATATGCTTTATTCTGCAGAATTATGTTTGGTTTATTGCCATTGAATGTATTAATAGAAAAATATTGTTCACAATCGGTGCTTACCAGCAAACATGATTGTGAATCGTTTTGCCCTGTCCCTCGGCCGGAATGCTATTTGCTCACACGCACAAATCTGTTAAGTAGCTGCAGCTCCCAGATGCTCAATTCGAGGAACTCAGCTGTGGGAAACTGGGGGTCTGGTGGGTTTGAACTGTCAGCTTGTCTAAACTGAACGACCTTCCCTCAAATTCAGATTTCCTCTGGTTCATAGTGCCAAGTCAGAAGTCAGCAGGCAGCCGCACGTGCTCTGCAGCTGCCCCCCAGCTCAGGGGTGGGGGCAGCGATGGGCCGGGCACCCCCTGCATCCCTGCACCTCTTCTGTTTTGTCCTGGGCAGATCTCTGCCCTATTTTAGAGCCTCACAACCTTGGTGCCTTTTTATTGCACTTCTGATTTTATTGCACTCCTGAACTTTTAGGTGGTTAAGATCAACTTCTCTAACTTCAGGAAGCGTTGACATTGTAATTTTTATACAGCATTCACAAGTGAGGGGCTCCCTGTCTGAGGTTTTGTGACTGTTTCTCTCCCCAACCTCCTCTGCGCCTTCTCTCCCGCCTCTGCATCAGCCTCTCTGGCTCGGTTGATTTTCCTGGTGGTGGTGTCTTCTGATCCTGGGGCTTCCCGGGGTGGGGGGGGGCACCTGGGCAGGGTCAGTCTCAGGGGTTCAGCTGTGTCCCCCGGACTCCCCGTGGCTCCCCTCTGCTCTGGGTGGTGGAGATGGGAACCCATGCAGCCTTGCCAGAGTGGGGGTGTCTGCACCAACCTCTCTGCACTGTGGTTTGTGGGGATACCTTCACAATCAGTTTTGTCTAAAGACAGAAAATAGATCTTTAGTACCCAGTTTAATTGTGCTGCTCTTAGGTGATAATTCAAAAAGATAAAAATGTAAGCTGCCACCCGTCAGCTTCTCAATCCTTCCCAGCCTCCTGCCTCTGCTAGCTGTGGTTGCTGCTGTTGTTATTTGGGAGTGAGCTGAACTCAGCATTGTTATTAAATACACGCACACATATTTAGGTTAAATTACAAAGTCCTCGAAGTTACTCAACTACATTTCTATCAAATCCACATATTAACACATTTTTCTATCTAGAGGGATAAACTAAGAAACTGAGTTTATTAATTTGATTGAAGTTGCACATTTAAACATCTTTAGTCACTGTTTTCCAAAACAGAACATCATCTCTGACTTACATTAATTGCCTCTTTTCAAATGTGAAGGTGGATTTGGTTTAAAAATAATTTTAAGAAATGTTGAGTCAGACTGTTTATAACTTTATTTGTGTCGTTGTTATCTGAAACAGGCACATATTATACAGTTCTCCAAATTATTTCATCATGCCACCTTTTCCCCTCAAAGAAAATACTGGAAAAAACGATATTTCAGAACACATTTGGGAATGTTGATTTCCTAATTTAAAATGTATGAATGTGACAATTCTTTTGAGCAAAAAAACTAATGTAACATATTCTTAGCAAACCAAGATTGATGTTCACTAATTCTTTATTCACATTTTTAATGCTTTGACGTCTACTATTTTTAGACTACTCTAAAATAATGAGGACAGAAATGGGGGTGCTGGTGCTGTGTCAGTTTCAGGTTTGTAACCTACTCCAGAGTGTTTATTTTTGCATTTCTGAAATTGGAGAAAAATTTGCCTATTTCTAGTCATTTGGCATCACTTTTTTGTTTGTTTTTAAATTGATGGTTGGTGTGAATGACAAAGGAATAATTTTTCCCTTAAATACATACAAATGTAACAATACATAGATGTGCTTTATTTATCAGGAAATTCCCATAAACAAACACTATCCACAGAAGAATATTTTTTGGAAAGAAAACATTTCACATTATCTAAAAATATTTTACCCCCTGCATTTTTCTAGACAGAAATTAATGATGGTCATGTCTATTACCATCTGCTTGATAGGTGTTCTGATGATTCAGTTAAATAAAACTAAGGAACTCTAACCATTGTAAGACATCATTTTTAACAGAAATTTTTTTCCTCTCCACAAAAAGCTTTGTGGTAATGACATAAGAAGCTTCATTATTCTTAACCAAATATTTAAGAAAAGGGGGAAACAAAAAGAAAAAGGATGCAATGGTATGTGTTTCATTACCGGATCTAACAGTGGTTTATTTCAGCACGTTTTCCATACTTACCTACTAATAATCGACTATGGATAAAGCAATGTATGCGTCCTCAGATGAGTCAAAGATGACTCGGACTGATTTCCTTGATTAGAGGCATGCCGGCTATTTTATAGGGTGGTTCCAAAACATATTTTCAGCAATACAATGTTATAAGTTGCTCCGAAATATATTGCACCCAGGCTACAACTGCTTTAACTTTAATCTCAGAAAACAAAGAGTCATTTATACCAATGATTATTCTGCACCTATTTGGTATAAGCCTCAACCAATTAAAAATTATGGCCTTGCAGAATATAGCTAAGGACAGACTGAGGTGGGAATCACACTCTTCTTTGTCCTAAATGTTTCTTAAGTTCCTTGATGTGCTCAGCAACATTGTGTTAAACTCTGTCCTCCCACACCTTATGGTTCAGAATACACTGTTCTATGTATTACTACTCGCCAAGTTGTTCCCACTCGTCACCTTTTGCACCCAATGAAACCTCTTTTTGGAATGTTTCCTCTGCATTCATCTCCCCACTGTAAAATTGCTGTCACCTTTAAGTCTGTTCTCGGTTATTTAAATTCAGTTTCATTTAGCCCAGTGTTCTGTACCTTGCACAGAATCTTCCGCAGAGCCGTCTGGGTTTTCCCATTCATTTGGGGTTTCTGTCTCCATTGAATCCCAGTAGCACTTGATTCTTTCTCATTCATGATATTTACAACGTAATGGATTTTGTTTCATTTGTACTTGTACACAAAGGGAAGGGATGGTGTTTAATCCATCTTCGTATTCTCTGTAAGAGAAGTCAGAAGCGAGACGTCTCACTTGCTCTCTAGAAGTATAGCCTCTATTTCTAAGTGTGCTCCACACACAGTTCACGGTAATAGGTGTTTAAATTGCTGACCAAAGCAGCAGATGTTGCATCAGAGGAACTAATGGGAAGTGTCTGTTTAGAGGATATAAAAAATGCTCCCACAGCCGTGTTTGCTGTCATGGTTAACAAATGCTGCCGTCAACTTAAATGGATATCTGCTGTGTCTTATTTACATTTCCCACCATCTATCAGCGGACTGACCAGATTTCTGGCTCTCACTAGGTTGCACATTATGTTTTACAAATCTCTTTTCTAAACGACATTGCTCATGCATGTAATATTTCTCAGTTCTTAAAGGGTTCATCTGTGGAGCACTAGTCGAGAACTCCGGGCTCATTACCTACAGGTTTCTTTAAGAAAGTCTGCAGCTTTCCTTGACTGCTGGCAACTTTCCTCTTCCACATTGGGCTTCCATAACATGCAATACCACGCAGCTTCCCAAACTCAGAATGCTCTTCCAAGATTCCTTACCTATAAACATGTTACTCCCTGCATCTGGATTTTCCATCTCCATTTAACTATCTGGCAAATTTCTATGATTTATAATGATTATCTCAAATGTTTGTCCTGTGTAGAGCTTTCCCCGAATCTCTGCAGAAGATAACAGCAGTTTCTTCTGCTCAATTACACGCTGGAAGTCACAGGCTCTGACGTTGAATCCCAGGCACACATCTAGCCGTACAGGGGTATGTGATATATAGTATCTAATGTTGATGGGGTTTTATTGTGAAAGTTTAAAGAAATGGAATGATGGTGGAGAAAATTACCCACATCTGCTACAGGGAGTCAATATGAGCATCCTGGCATTTGGCTTTTATAGTGGTTGCGTACCTGAGCTCCGATATTCTAATTCCAAGTTTGAATAAGGGATAGCTGAAATTATATGTATTAGTCATTAATTTATTATAAATAAGGTTGAAATTTTTTTTTTTTTTTTTGTAGAGACAGAGTCTCACTTTATCGCCCTGGGTAGAGTGCCGTGGCGTCACACTGCTCACAGCAACCTCCAGCTCTTGGGCTTAAGCGATTCTCTTGCCTCAGCCTCCCTAGTAGCTGGG